>QWZN01000338.1:0-19860 GCA_003693225.1 Venturia aucupariae | reverse complement strand
TAAGAGAGCTTATAGGTTATAACTATATCCTATCCCTATACTATAACTACTATATTATATTAGGTAAAGTTGGTAGGTAGGAATATATCCCTAACCTAAGAGTAGTACCCAACCTATCTATATATATTACTATATAGGATAATATTATCCAAATATACGCTCAATCTAAGGTGCGCTTAACCCTTATCTAAGGTACGCTTATATATATACTCGGCTATAGAACTACTCTAATTTAGGTACGAATTCTATATATTACCCGTCTATCTTAATCGACCCGAATAGTATACGTAGCTTTAGCTTCTATCTATATAGTATAATATCCTTCTTCTATAGAGGTGGCTTGGTAGTATTAATATAACCGCTAATTTATCCAAAAATACTCTTTCTATTATTTTATAATCCTCGGCTATAAACCCTACAAGGTTAAGGTACCTCCCTATCCCTGTGTTACAACAGCCAAATTGCCCCACAATTCCTGTGTTGATACTAACAATACTAACACTACAAGTAATTTAGGTTTTATAGCTAAGAGTACAAGATTCCCCCATGAACTTAGTATAAATCTTTTACCAAAACTCAACCAACCCAACCAATTGAAAACACTACCACAAATTCCAATTTCTCACTACAGTGAAGGTGAGTTGGACCAACTAGCAGCTTTTGAATATACTCTAACTACCTTTGTAGATGGCAGGCGGCAAAGCCCTAAAGGCTAAGACTCCCAAAGTTCCTAAAGGTCTACACCCATACAAGTACGCAAAGAAAGTCCTAAAGAAGGCCAAGGTCAGTCAAAATCTTCAAGCATTTCAAATCTCTATGGACAAATTTCACCACTAACATCACAAGGTTGATGACGAGGATAATATCTCAGTGGCAGATGCACCAGCCATATCAAAGCGCCAGGCTAAGAAACTCAAGAAAGAAGCACGTGCTGCGGAATTGATTGCCAAAAACAACAAGACCCAGGACAAAGTTGAAGCTCCAACCACTGCACTAGCAGAGATTACCAAAGCACACACTTCCAAGTCCAAGAAAGCAGCATCTGCCAAATCCAAAGTCCCTGTAGAAAAGGCCGACCTACCAGCAAACACACTGGACAAACCGAAGAAGACTGAACCAACCCAAGTGCGTCTGTCCATGATGATGAAAGATGATCTCAAGGCAGTAAACCTGGGAATCTACGTCACACTGGGAAAGTTGATTAGGCTCGGCACCAAGCTCCAGGCCTTTCATCGAATCCAGCGCTGGCTCACAAACTTCAACCTTACTGGACTGGAAACTCTTATCAAGAGTGCAGGCAGCTACTACGCAGTGGTTTTTGATACTACTATCAACCGAGATAATGCACTCAAGTACCTCAACCAGGAAGTTTACAAGTATGAGGACAAACCAGTGCAGCTGACAATCGAAGCCTTTGGGGTCCAGGCCCAAGAAGGAAATGTCATCTGGTTAATCCAAGCAGGTCCACTAGATACTTATACCACAGTTACTACCGCAGTCGAGATGCATATTCAACAAAACTATCCCAATGGATATACTTGCACAATCAAAGTCTTTCCTAAACTGGAGAATGGAATCAAGACTGGAAACTGGGCCGTAGAGTTTGACAAAGCCCCAGAGCCAACTGCATTCAAGAAGCAACTCAAGACTAATAACGGCGATCACTGGTACATCTCTCAGGAACCCGCATCGATCTGTCGCTTCTGCAGGTCACCAGGTCATACCATAGTTCAGTGCAAAGAAGGAGCGTACAAGTCAGTGGCCAAGGGGTTCTATGGAATGGATATCGAAGTGATTACAGATGAGGCGATGAGTGAGGCCGGTTCAGGATCAGACATGGAGAATGAAGATCGAACTATGAAACTTTAGATAGTTTGTAGTTTTCTGTGTCCACTCCCAACCCCAACAGCTAGGATACTCAGAGAGATAGATAGTTTCTTACAGCACCAAGACAATGGAGCGTTAGATCTAGCACTAGTTTGAGATGAAATGAAATTGCTATGGGGTTCAACAGTGCCTTACACACCACTTCCATTAACATATATAAAAGGCTTAACAGGGAAAATTTCATGGTAATAATTTCTTCCCACTTACAACAATATTGCCAAAGTGAGACCACAACCAAGCGAAACCACGACCGAACGGGCCCACGGGGTCAACACTGCTAAAAATGAAGATAATCACACTCAATATCAAAGGGTGTGGTAAAATCGACAAAATAACAAATGTTATTGCGTACCTTAAATAGAACAAAGGAGACATAGCACTGCTGTGCGAAAGCCACATCACGAACGAAAGACTCGCTACCTACCAAGCTCGCTGGCCGCAAATAGGCTGGTTCACAAACAGCCCATCAGCCGCAGCTAGAGGCGTGACAGTTCTAATTCTCAGTCCGGACCGGATCCCAATCGAGACTGCAAAAGTCACATACTCGGACAACAATGGTCGGATCATAAAGATGAAGTTTGTGGCTGAAGGAGGAATGAATGTACGACTCACCGGAATGTACGCACCGAACACGGAGACTGAAAACGTGGGATTCTTTCGACAAGTGAACGACCTTGAGCAAACGATGCCGTCCGACATAATAATGGGGGACTTTAACAGATGTGTCGACCCCTAGGACCGAAATCCGGCTCGGTCAGAAGACCTCAGAGTGACTGACGCATTACGACTGCTAGACGGCAAAGACTTTACTGATGGATGGAGAATCCGCAATGGAACGGAACGACAGTTCACATACTGGGCAGACAATAATCTACGCTCGGCAAGTCGTCTACATGTGTACATATATAGTTGGGCTACGCTCCGCCGTAGACAAGCTGATAAGCCCCGCAAGACTACTCTGGATGGGCTTCAAGAACGCTCAGATTAGTGCAGATATAGTAACAAACCGCAAGGCGTAAACGCTACATATACACATCGCTTTCATCCCATGCTCGAATCGCCTTCGTGTGCATTCCTATTCCATTTACATGATTACACATCTTCCTCCCCACGGGCAACAGCCGTATACTCCATGCCCCCAGCCCTCCTCCTCGAAAGCCCACCACTAGTGGGCACCTCATACATACTAGTATAATCTACCCTCTGCCCACCAAGCAACGCTTCTCCATGCGCTCTGCTTCCAAACACAGGCACAGGATCGCAAAAGAAGTCCCTGAAATTCTGTATCCACCCTCTCGAGAACGGATTTTTTCTTCCTCTCCTCCCTCCATCGCCAGTCGTACTAGCAGTAGCAAGAAAGGTATCAACACCAAACATTCGCAACCACGGTTTCAAACATCCGTCTGGTTTCCGTTTTGCTATGGGTGTGGCAGCGGGATCAGGCCCACGGCCTCCGGCTCCGAGTTGTGATTGTTCCAACGATGCGGTTCCGGTGGCCACGAAATTTTGAAGGGCTTCCGAGCCGGCTTGGATGCCGTGAGACTGGCCGGCATGTTGGTGGGCGGTCATGGCTTCATATGTTGTCAAGCCTCGAGTGATTTGTACAAGCTGGACGATGAGCAGCATGGATACCCATACGAGCTGTAGACTTGCCCACAAAGTCAACACAATGGAGAAAGGATCAGAGTTTAGAGTCGCGCAGAAATCTGCCGAGAGGATGTTGCATTGAGTCGCTGCTGGTGGGTGAGGTATCTCTTCGAGGTAGTAAAGGAAAAGCCAGTCCCAGAGTATGATTCCGATCTCGAGACAAGCGACGTAAAAGAAGAAGTGGCGATGGTTGTTGATGGCTACGCAGTTGTCGACCCATGGGCAGTGACTACGACATGAATTAGCTCGGTGTCTAGAGTCATGCCTATATTTACTGCACTCACTGATCTTGTTTGGCCACACATCTGTTGCATCTCTTACAATGCTTGCTTCTCAGCGGTCTTCTGACCATGCACGTCACGCAGAAATTAGCTTCGTCGAACTTGCGGCGCTCGAGCAGTTCATCGATGACACCTTTCTGGCCATTCCGACCACCAGCTTTTGGAACAAAACCGGGATCTTCCATCATGGCTTTGATGTAAAAGTAGCCGCAGAGAGTGTAAAAGCCGAAGAAGAAGAGATTGAGGAAGGGGTGGTTGAAGAACGAGGCTGGAATTGCTTAGCAACTGACTCGATACAAACGAATAGATCAACTCACCAGGTAGTATCTTCGTCACCCACCGCGCTCCAACCCAGAATAAAGTGCCCGCGAAGACACCGGCTAGATATGGCTGTCTTGATATCAGCATCCCTTCGCAGCACAATTCGAAACGGGAGTACTCACTGTCTTCTGAGCTGTCTTCATGTCCGTCGGCGCCCACCTCAAGGTCCACACTATGCCAACTTGTAGCATATAAACCGTCAAAAACGCGGCCGGCACAGCAATATAGATCACAAAATGGCTCAAAATATAAATGAAGCAGAATCCCACCAAGAACGGCCACAAAAAGAATGCTCTATTGTAAAACGTCCTTTTGTCCTTGATGATACTCGAGAGGGGGAAATTCCTCGGATTGCCATCATAATTGTAACCGCATTCCCATAATGCCATCCGCCATTGTCGTGACGACTTCATTTCTGCCGCAACTGTCGAGGGAGTCTTGCCATCATTTGTTTCGGCGAAGCGATCGGAGCCGTATTCGACAAGTTTATAGATTGGATGCTGGGCGCCTTTCACAAGCGACCAGTGCAAGGCAGTGAATCCTTGCTCATCTCTTGCATCCACATTTGCACCCCATTGTAGGAGAAGGTCTATGACTGCTCCATAGCCTTTGTATGCAGCCCACATCAGACTCGTATGCCCCTGCGCATCTTGGATGTCCACGGGTATATCTTGGTGTAGTAAGAGGGCAATTTGAAAGACGTTCCCGTCGAGAGCAGCCGAGTGGAGGAGATTGAATCCTTGGTCGTCTGTGAGCAGAGGATCGGCGCCATTCTGAAGTAGAAGATTGACGATGTAGTAGTGGCATTTTTTCGCAGCCCAAAGGACGGGCGTTGCAACAGCATCTCCTCCTTTTGCATTTATGTTTGCGCCGGCTTGTATGAGGAAATGACAGAGGGGGTAGTGGTTGTTTATAGCAGCCCACTAGATTTCCAAGATGTTAGCACATGTGTCAACACCAGTGCACTTGCGAGCCGAACTGTTTCCAGACTCTCCCAGCCTCATCCAGTAGCCTGCTTAGCAATAGCAGCCAATACCTCAGCCCAGCTCACTCCTCTCTTGAAACCCACCCCAAGGAAGACAGAACCTACATGTAACGGCGTAATCCCCTGCTCATCAGCATACTTTGCATCACAAAACCCTCTGTCAAACAACTTTTGTATGGCTCCAATCTCCCCCAGTCTGGCTAGTTGCATTATATCCTCCTCGATTTGGAGTAGGGGTTTCGAGTCCAAATCTTGCAATTCATAATCGTTTAATTTCGAATGTGTTTCTTTCGTGGTTCCGTTTGGATGGGAGAGTGTGGAGGACATTGTGTGAGTGGAGCTGGAATTGGGAATGAGCGGAAGAGAGGAGGACTCGAGGATGATGGATGGAGGATGCGCCGCTGCGCCGAGACGTCGGATAGAGTTGGAGAGAGGTGGAAGATGATGACAGAGGATCAGGGTAGTCTGGACATCGCGTACTCCTTGAGGCGCACTTTCTTTCGTGTCGGCAAAGGGAGGTTAGTTGCAGAAGTTGTTCAATGGATGTGGCGCAGGAGTGGTCGGGTTTGTCGATGCTTGCGCGTCTGTCGATGCTAACGAGTCTGCTACATCAGCACGGTGGAGGATCTTGATATAGCGAACAGCGCTATACATTTTATTTGAACTTGGTTTTCACCTGAGTTGTTTGCTGCATAAAGTCTCGAGTTTCGGTTGTACACAGTATGTCGAGGTGCCACTGTCTTCCATGGGAATGCGAATTAATTTCGTGGGGCCCGTTCAGCCACATCATAGCAGATTTCATTGCATCACTGTCTACTATGAATCGTGACTGTAAACCATCGTCCAGATCTATAGTACTACATCCGGAACTCCAGCTCTCATAACCTAAGTAGCCTTCTTCGCAAATTCGACCCTCAAGATCAAGTTGTTGTATCCGTATCCCTCCATCTTGCTCGCCGCAATAGCAGCATCGCCACGGTCTGCAAAACTGACGAATGCGAATCCCTTTGCCCTCTGCGTCTCCCTGTCCTTGGCCAAGAACACTCTCGTGACATGCCCGAACCTCGAAAACATATCCCTCAGCTCGCCCTCATCAGCATACTCGCTCACGTTGGTGACTCGCAGAGTAGCCAAGTCGTCGCGCTCATATTTTCCTCCACCGCCCATTCTCTCACCCGTTGTAGCTTTGCCTCGCAAGTGTGGAGGCACGTAACTGCCCTTTGCATCTGTTGAGCCTCCGGGTGCCAATCCGCCAGGTCCACCTTCGTCGTCCAAGGGGTTTCCAGCTCCTGCCTCGCCTTCGGGTGCCATAGTGTCCTTGAACGGACATTTCGAAGTCCAATGTTCTCCAGCGCAGATACGGCACTTTATCTTGGTGTCCTTGAGCGTCGCCTTCTTCAGCTCCATCGGATCCTTCTCCTGTGTTTGATTCGACTTCCAGTTGACCTGTGGCTTGAATACGATGTTCTCGGCGATGCTCGTGGTGTCTGTTTGTGGCCCGGCTGGCTTTCCCTTCTCTTCGCCAAATTTTGCCCACTGCTTGCGCTCGGCGACTCTGGGGTTGACGGTTGTACGGATGGTTGTCTTTCGTATTCTGCGGGTGGTCTTGATCTTTTGGCCCTTGTCGTTAATGTGGTATGTGATTATGGTCTCGGTTCCATCCTTGTTCTTGGTGACGGTATCCTTGGGTAGGGTCACGGCCTCCTCGCCTTCATCGTCGTCAGCCCAGTCGCGCGTCGTCTTTGTTCTGGGGCGGGAGTTAGCGTACACGATGTTCGTATCGGTTATGGTAGACACAGGGACGTACGGTTCTGTTGATGCCATGGTTGTGATGATTTGTGTAGATAGATGGTGGGGAGGTTGGATGCCGCTGTGGATGATCAGATTTCTAAGTGGGTGCACGGACCGGACGGAGCCATACGCACCCTGGGACAAGATCTACGCCCGATAAATACGGGAGAATCTCTGTGAAATTTCTTGCCAAGCGTAACCGTCTTTTCCACACCCACAGTCTCTACCAGGAGCAAAGATGAGAACGGTAGAATGCTCTAGCTACTCCAGAGATATTAGGCGCGCAAATGATAGAGATGGATACGTCTTTCCCCATGGACTCGATCTTTCATAGAAGTTGATGGAGGGGCGCTCGATACCTTATCCAGTATTCTCTTTCAGTTCTCGTGGTAGTCTCCATCGGTCGTAAACCAAAAATTGCTGCACTTCAGTAAGGTAGTACCTACTCCCGCATGAAGTGGCGAATATCGTCCGTCACATGATCCTGCGTCATCATGAGGTCCGAGTCCTCAACACCGGAATGCGAAACATCTTCTTCAAGTTATTTTCTCTTGGAACATGCGTCTCACTTGCATCTCCACCTTCATCCCCAGGGCCGAAGATCACTTGCCATAGTTTGTTTGTTTTTGCTTTTCTCCCCACAAACAATCGATCGACCCATCCCACTGCAGCTTCATAATCTCGGCCCGACGAGCTGTTCAGCATCTAACAAGACGATGCCAGGAATTCTTGCACCCTCCCCGTTCCTCTCACGACTTTGGCTGCTACCCTTGATCTCGTCGACGACATGGTTTGTCACGCTTGTTTGTCTATTGTCGGTGTGGATCGCGAAGGGACGACCGAGGTATGAAGGTCAGAGGAATCCAGAGGTTGCGTTAGTCTCACACTCATCCCTTCGCAAATACAAAATACGACAAAGGTAAATTCGGATAAAATCTCAGTTTGGCTAACATAAAGGACAGGTTCATATCAGACATTGCTGCTCATGAACTTAAGCCGCTATTCCTCGTAGGCGTAAGCGTTACTTCTTTAACCTTCTTGTCAACGATTTCGAATGTACATAAATTCCGACTTTACGCGTACACCGAAAATCATTCGAGACTTAGAGGTATTTTCTCCATGTTGTCCGTACTTGCCGGATTTGTGGCTGCAACTTCATTGATCTTGATTGCTGTGCTGGATACTTTCCGCTTTCATCGGGCGCATAAAGTACTGTTATTGGCTCATTTCGGGGGCATTGGGGTATGTTCGTTACTGGTGATGATTGTTTGGGTTGATCAGATTCTCGTTCCCGGACGATTGCGCAAATGGCTCGTCTCTCTTCCTCGTCTTGCAGGAGTGGATTTGATGCTAACTTTGAAAGGTGTGTTGCGAATACTCTCATCGTACTTACCGGGGCTGGTGCTAGTGTGACATTCTGGGTGATGTCAAGCCGGGAGGAATGGCAGCTTGCAGGTGTTTTAGAGTGGATTGCTGGGTTCCTAGGGGCTATGTGGATCCTCACGTTTTTGGGTGTTTTAAGGTATGTGAAAGAAGCGTTTCCCATGCCCTCGAATGTCGAATTGACACAGCAGCAGATTTCCCGAAGTGAAGTATGATGCTGAAAGAGCGCCGCTGTTGGCGGAGTGAAAGATTATGACTCGTTTGCACGCTGGAGTTGAGGTGATTGAAAGCCCTGCACTGTGCTCACTACATAGTCGAACACAGCAAAGGTTCTAGCACAGGAGAGCTGAGAAGGCCAGTGGATGGATCGACATCGGAGGGTGATCGGAATCCCACAATCAGCCTTGCAAGCCTTGGGGTTGATCCTCTCCATAAAGCGGTCACGCCTTCGTCTCGTAACGTCGTGGTTGCGCAATCCATCATGCCGCCATAGTTGTGACCGTGCTTTGCAGCCTCGTCTTCAGATTGTCGAAAGGCATTGATGCGTAGCTGAATTATTCAATAGCGATGCTTGTTTCATTTGTACATATCTCGAATGAGCGCGCGCTGGATTTTGCTGCGTTGCTACTGGCGATGGTTGAGCAACGGGTGTAGAATCCCCTGACCTCGGGAGGCGTGTTGTTGAGTAGATGGATCGGATTATTAAGATAGTTAGGATACCTTTTCAGGCTGGGAGTTGGCGATATGCTTTTACAAACTAGAAGCCCGGGGGTATTCATTCCATGATGAGACTCCTTAAAAATGCCTGAAGAGGTAGATATGCAAGTCAAGCAATTGAAGGGACCCCATTCCCTGATGGTGATTCGCCCAGGAGATTGAGCGTGGGCACAATGCTACGCTAAATAGCTGGCTTAACGACCTCAAAAGGAATGGTTCAGCTAGCTCGCACTTTGGAAGGTAGATATACGTCGAAGAGGGTATCCGAGCCAAGGATGGAGATGGAGAGGAAGTGGGAGCCATCTCTTATGGCCGTATGTATAACCGAGGCCTTCCTCCACAGCGGATTGACAACTCCCTCGAGCTTTGGAGTTCCGCGCAACACCTCCCTCCGGCATGTCCATCTCGTCCTCACTATCAGGCTCCTGCCTCTGTCAATCGATCCAATACACCGTCACAGGCACCGACAAAGGCGCTGTCCTCTGCCACTGCTCCAATTGCCAAAAGACAACCGGCTCCTCGTTCGCAAACAACCATCGCTTTACTCGCGCCAAAATCACGTTCACAAAGGGAGGAGATGCAATCAAGGCACACAAAGATTCAAACACCCTCACGGGCAATACTTTGACGCGATGGTTCTGTGGCGGTTGTGGTAGCCCGATTTACCTTGAGAATGAGAAATTCAAGGGACTGGTTATATTGTATTCCGGATGCATTGAGGGGGCTTTGCAACAGGTCAAACCTAGTGGAGAGCTCTTTGCGCAGAATCGGAGGAGGTGGTTACCAGGCATTGAAGGTGCCGTGAAGCTCTGAGGCTCAAGGTCCTGCTCACCTGGCGTGCCACTGCCGCTGTAATTCAGCTTCATGCAATAATATTTTTGTCGCCCGTGCAGGATACTATCCAAATTGCTTTCCAGTGAGGTCGCTACCAGTCTCAGCCTTGTCAGCCGTGTCTTATATCACGCAGGCCAGGTTGATTCGAGAAGGGCGAGGCTTTCACGCAAGTTGGACCTGTTCTACTTCCAGACGAAAGCAGTCGAAGATCTATCCGTTTCAGAGACGAAGGTAAAGATAGAGACCGTTGATCACGTCTTATGGAGCAATGGAAAATGTATCATAGTTGAAAGCAGCGCCTTCCAGAGTGCAATCTGCAATCAAACAAACTATGTCATGGCGGGAATCACTTGCTAACTTCACAGATTCCCACGTCCAGCCTGCTCTCTCTCAATCGCCTCGAACAGACTCTTGAAGTTCCCAGCGCCAAACCCATCGAATGCATTCCTCTGAATAATCTCAATGAAAACAGTCGGTCGATCAAGTAACGGCTTCGTGAAAAGCTGTAGAAGATATCCACCCTCGTCGAAATCAATCAAGATATTCAATCGCTCAATCTCCTCAAAACGCTCTCTAAGGGTCCAGTTCAATCGGCTTGCCTTCATCCTCGCCCTCATACCAGTATAATACGTCGGCGGCACGGAGATAAATTCAACACCGCGCGCCCGCATGTTTTGCACAGTCTGTAGGATATCATCCGTTTTGAGAGCAATGTGTTGGATCCCTGGACCATTATTGTATTCGACGTATTCTTCGATTTGTGATTTACCTTTCTTGGATGCTTCGGCGGGCTCGTTGATGGGCATTTTCACGCGTTCGTTCGGTGATGCCATGACGATGGATTGGAGGGCTGAGAATTCGGTGCAGATGTCTTTGTCGTCGACGGACCAGAAACGATGGAAGCCAAGTTTTTGTTCGTAGCTGGGGTGGAGTTAGTGGATCTTGGGGTGGTGAGAACGTTTGGTTAAGTACTCACAAATCACATGCTTCTTCCATGCCATCCCAGTCCTGATTGCCAACGCAATGGTCTATAACGTCTAGCTGGCATTTGGGAAGAAGTTCCGAAATTGGGTCGTTATAGGTGTATGCTTTGAACCCAGGCAGAAATGGGCCGGCGTAGTTCGTCTTGGATACAAAGCTATTCGTCGTATCACCAAAAGTGCGGATACTAGCCATCAAAACCTCGCCATGCTCGTCCTTCAAAATTCTTGGAGCCATGACTCCTGTTGCGCCCCGAGTGATTGCTTGTGAGTAAAGAGTACGCACATCATCGACCTCAAAAGCCACGTCTTTGACAGCGTCACCATGCTGGTTCAAATGCTCGTGCATGTCTTCCAACAGCTTTCTCTCTTCTTGGGCAATTTCGATACCAGCCCTCCGTGGCCGGGAAGACAGTATGGGCGAGCAGAAAACCATCGTTACATTGCCATTTTGAATCGCATGGCTCGCTATATGTCTCGATCCTGTGGTAAGATCTTTCTTGGCCAGAGATTTGAAGCCCATCCTTGTGACATAATAGCTGGCTGCCTGTTTCGCGTTATTCACCCACCAGGTTATGGAATGGTAGCCTTTGTAGGCGGAGGTGGTGGGTGGCTGAACAGCAAGACTGTCGTTATTCTCATGGGATTTGTGCAAAGGTATCGATGATCCATTTGCAGTGATGACTGTTTGGCGAGTAGGAGAAATAGCTGCAGGCGCCATGGCGAGAAGGAAGTAAGAGTCTTAGGAACTTGAGGAAACGGAGAAGTGGAGGAAGGTGAAACTCGCTTTCGCTTGATAGTACCTGACCAGTGGCTGTATCAACAATTTTGACAAAGGAGAAGCAAAGGACAATCAAGATCTGGCAAACATAATATACCTATCAAAAGGCACAGGCACGCGCCATCAGTCAGCCCTCCTGGTGTGCATCGGCTCATCTGGCCCTCACCATACAATAGCACCAATGATGGATGCGACCCGATGGTACGTGATCCTCATATGAGGGCCTTGCCGAGATGGGGAAGCGCGCAAGATGGATGGAGGTTGATGATGTTGGCAGACGGATATCGTCGGTTGGCGACGGATGACTACTTTGCTCGTCTCATATCAGTCTGGACATGAAATACCTACGATAGCCGAGCCCACCAGAGTAGGTACTTTGCTATCCCCACAACACCTTACACAACTTGACCACTCTCTGCTCCACGTCGGATATGTAGGCTATATAAGCTCGTGGAAGCCCGCTACGCTCCGACATCTATCCAAACTTACTGCTCCTCGTATTTCCTTGCTTCTCCCCCAAGGTGCTTACTAGGTAGTAACCGTCTATTCTCACAATGACTAGCACCAACCTCTCCAAGAACGACTCGCAGATTCTCGACGCTGTCTTCGACCCCGAATCTTCCAGCTCAGTCGCCAACATCGAAGTCGACTCGCTGCTCCCTTCAGACCCTCACATCGTAGATTCATCTCTCCTGACGGTACTACGAGCACAAGAACTCTCAGCGATCTGGATAATCGAGAACTATGCGCCATCCGCATCCTTATCGCCGCGTTCCCTTGCCCCCTCAGATTTCGAGGGTGAAGAACAGCTTCATGAGAAGGATGCACCTTACAGCGAAGCCCTCTCCATCCTCGATAAGATTGTGAAGGCTCATCCCACCTACGCAAGCGTCTACAACAACCGCGCCCAGCTCCATCGCTGGAGATATGGAGATCAATTGACACTGGCCCAATACCAACCGTACAATACTGCGTCAACACAAGCAATGGCCAACGCTGTCCACGATCTGGATCGGACAATCTGCTTGGCTACCCCCACACCAGAATTAAGAAAAGTCTCGTCCTCTCAGGGGAGATTGTTAGCTCAAGCATGGACACAACGCGCTGCCATATTCTGGCAGGCCGCAAAGGATCTGTCTGTGCCTGGCTCGAGTATTGTCAGCGCACTCAAGGATCAACTTCCGTGGCTGGCCTGGGATAAGACCAACTTCGAGGAAGAAGCGTCAAGATGCTTTCACATGGCTGGGCTCTATGGCAGCGAGGTGGGCAAGGCCATGTCTGTAATTGCGAACCCGCATGCGCGATTATGCGGGAACATTGTCAGAGAGGCGATGAAAAGGGAAAGATGTGAAGCCTGAAACGATTTGCGTGGGTCAACGCAGTCTCACCTCTGGTTTTGGAGATTCGTACTTTCTCCCGGACGAGGATAAATATTGATGCACCATCAGTCAAAAACTTTGGTTTGCCAGTTTACTGCGTTTGACAACGCCACCAAGCTTTGCTTGAGGCTACGCCACGTAGAGAGGCAACTGCCGGAATTCGCCTCGTCAATTTAAACCATGGGCTTTGACCCATCTACTCGCCTAAACAAAAGCAGTGCACGCCAAGATTGAAAATGCCTGCCTGTAAACGCTCAGAGATGGCATCAACTTCGTTTGGTTCAACACTTGCTGCATCCAAACATCAAGCATTGCCAAATTATCTATCGATGAATCTCATATTGGCTACGCTCATCTGGAACGTCAACAGCTACCACGAGTGAACAACTCAAAATTTGCCGGCGATTTATTCGAGGATGGACGCTGCAGGCGATAATCGACCCAGCTAAGCCTGGCTTTTCTGGTCATTCATGGCAACGTTTTGGGCGCAAGTAAGACTTGAACTATGACTTATCCACTACCACTGATGTATCATTCTACAAGTGGGAAGGTTTTGTCTGTTTGGAAATTAGTGTATTCCGTAAAGTAATTCATATCCGGATCGTACCTGAGCGACGAGTTCTTTACAGAGACCTAGGAACTAATCATCTTTTACATAAGCATAAGGAGTTGGAAGTAGGAAAATCCCTCGCGAGCTTTATTCTTGATATTTCTGGAAATCATCCTCGATCGGACTTGAGACAGATAGGGAGAAGTAATCAAACCCCTCTGTACTATAATTAAAGATGTATCATCTCGTCTGCTCTTAGTCTCTGTTTTAGATGTGTTGCACGAGGTGACTATTCGAAGAGTAGAGGAAGACATTGATATCCTCAGGCCTCCCTTGATGTAGATGGCATATGCAGAAGCTTTGCAATGCGAAGGCGTGCCAACGCACCGGGATCCTCCCGATTCGTCATTGCAGACGCTGTAAACGCTGGTTCAGGTTTGGAATTTTTCTAAATCCACCATCACAGGTGCGATCCGCTAGCTTTGCCCTCTTCATCGACGACTTGCACAATCTGCCGGGTATTATGGCAAATCGGCAGCTTACTAAAGGTTGCCAAGGTACGCTTCCTCCTCAGGATCTCGTGAGGATTGGTTTGTCGGGTCGGGCTTACATTCTCATAAGCTCGTCTTAACTCCGATATCAAAGACGCGGACTTCGAACGAGTTGCGATGGTTATATTGTAAGTGTGCTCTATCATCCTCGCTAATATGGGTTTCTTTGGCAGCAGCAGTGTGTTAGGAATCTTACAAATGCGTTCCCTCTGCCACAAGCAATGGGAGCCGGAATTTGTCTGCGATGAGACTGTGACATGCATTAGATATCGGTTCCCGCAGCTGCATGGAACTTCGAGAGTATCTCAAAAGGAGAGATGTGATGGTTGGCGTCACTGGTGAGATGGATGAAGGTGTTCCTCCCAACAACGACTGATCAGACATTGTGTCGAGCATATCAAGGCAAATTTGCTTGAAAAAACAGTCCAAGTACGTACAACGATGTCTATTAAGACCCGTACATTCACAGATAATGAGCCGCATGCGACAGTCAGCATCATTGCCAATGAACCGAGCATCTTGAGCACAGACAGATTCAGCATCACAACCACTGTCCACCACATCAGAGTATTGATGTACAGAATGAAGACGCTCTACAAGCAACACGCAACCAGCTCGTGCCCTCCTTCCTCTCTACCCAGGCCTTCCACCTTGTGCACTCCGATCACGTCGTTTTTTCTACCTCAAAGTGCCTTTCTTGTCTCCGGCAACGTTTCCGGCAACGTTCAATTGTTCTTACACCAGAGTTGTTCAACCATGGTGCTCTTTCAGCAATTCCTCATCACAGCGTCCTTCGCTCCCCGAATTGGTCGTCACGGTCTGTTGGCCAACATTGAACGTGATAGGCTCGGCCGGATCAAAGAATATCGGCATGGGCACGGTGTTGACATAATCAATAGCTCCAGGTGTCGTCTCAATCCTGCCTTCCCTTCGGAAGGTGCCAAAGATCTGATCCCAGAGTCGTGTCTGCTTTCCGTAATTGTGACTCTTCTTCCACCCCGTACGGTGGTGAAGATCATGATCCTCAATGATGAGTTCGCAGTTGAAGTATTGAAGAAGCCAAGAGAAAGGATTGGGGGCGATAAGGTGGATGCGGAGACCAGAATGGCCGACGAGTTCGCTGAAGATAACGTACTGCGAGCAGACCCACCAGTCGTAGAATCCCATAGGCAAGCCCATGAGTTTGAGGGATGCCCATGTTAGAAGTGGAATGACAGCGATGTCAAAAAATTCCTGTGGCTCGTCCGCGTACAAGGTAAGAAGTGGATTGGGGTGCTTGGTAAGATGGTGTGTACGGTGGTGTTTCCAGAGACTGTCGTTGTCGTGCATGATCCGATGATACCAGTAAAACCAAAAGTCCAGGATGATGCCGTACAGACCGACCTCGAGAGGAAGCCATTTCCAGTTCATGCCGTCTATGGGGGATTGGGAGTACTTGTAAGCGAGCATAAGGAACATCAAGGGCCGGAACGACGCCGTGGAGATCAGAGACGTGGCAACCTTGCCGACATGACCGTCCGGAACGCTGTCTCTGGCAAACTTGTCTCCATCGAGGAATCCATATCGATGGCCCATCCAGCGCATAGAGTGAATGTGATGGATCGCAGCAGCTTTGAGAGCAACAGTGTAGAACAGGAATGCGCCCCACACAGGCATGTTCTTGCCCACGACGAAGATGTAGGCTTGGTGGATGGCGAGGGGGATGAAGGCATGAATGATGATCCATCGGTGCATAACCCATGCCGGAATGTGTGGAACAGGATCTGTCTTTTTGAACACCGGAACGGGCATGTCGAGGTTGGTCGGATGGAGCCCGAGTCTTTCCATCGTGTCTTCCCAGAATCCCCAGCTTTTCTTGTTGTCGCGCCAAGTGCTGGTCAACGGCCCCTTGCGCAAAGGCGTTGTGGACATCGTCTGTGTCTGCGTCTCGCTCGCCATAGTGTCGTTGCAAGATGGTGATAGATGAGGTGTATGGCAGTCAGAGTCGCTTTTATGCATGCTGGAAAGCCCATGTATCACGATGTGATTCACATGTCCTCGGCATTGTCAATCGCCTCGTCGTTCCATTTTGAGGACAGTCCTTCGATCTACACCCTCCTAGAGAAAGTCAAGCTTCTCGCATGTGATGCCCCATGTTTCGCCACGTTTTTCATCAATGCCAAACAGCCGGGTCATCTGAAACTGCCAATCATCAAATCACACCAAATCTCACGCTTCGATCGCTCAAGAATGTCGCGCCAGGTCTGCATCGCTTCTGGGTTCTCAGGTAATAGCCGTGGCTACGTGCATAACAACAGTGGGCAGAGTCGATAATCCACTTGTACTTTCTTCCGGTCAGTATTCATAGCAAGAATGATATGATATCTGAAGCGCTCTCTTTCTTTCGGCCGAAGTGAGGATGAATGTGACAATGTGGTGGGTGGAAAGATGGACGCTGGGCAAGCCTCGGCTTTATACCAATTGCCCGCCGTTTACAAACTTACTCTATAGGTGCAGAGTGCCTAGGGACTACCTAGAGCTCCATAGCAGAACATCTCCAAGAACTTAGTATATCCTCTTGGCGGACATACAGATCTATTGCAATTATATACTATTCCTGTTGCATGACTTCATAAATCGTCTTCTACTCGCCAAAAACTATTCTCGACCCGCCCATCTCTCGCAAAGGGCGCAAAAGCTCCTTTTTCCATCAACAAATCCATCACCATCCGCGAAAATGTCTCTTGCCCTCCAGACCGCAAAAGTCACCCTCCCAACCCTCTTCCTCACCGCCCTCGGCGGAACTCACTACCTCATGTCCAAAAACGGTACCATGAACCTCATCGAAGGATCCATCCGCGCCAAAAGAGTCCCTGGTACTAACAAAACACTACGAACACAATGGACGGGTATCAAACGCATCGATAATTTGATCTCACTATTTGTGCTGTTTTTTATGCCGTTGGTTGATAATAAGAACCCCGGATTGAGTATGCACGGGCTGCATTTCGGGGGTCAACTGGCTAGTTTCTGGATACTCGTTGTCATTGAGAGTATGAGGGGAGGTGGTGGAGGCAGGGCTGTTACGCTGTGAGTATTCCATTTCCTCCTTACTTCCCATTCTATCTGGCTGGGTTTGTGAGACATGATTGCTGATGTCGGGTTTAGTATGAGTCTGTGGGGCTTGTTTGGAGAAATCTTGGGAGTCGCACTGGCAATTCCAGCGTTTTGCTTTGTCCACCTCCTCACTTCGCCGACAGTCACAGCGCAGAATCTCTCCTCTTTCAGTATCTCGGAGAAGGATTTGATGATTTTGCCTTGGTCAACTGGGCTGGGCCATTTCATTCCTGTCATCATGGGCTTGAAGACGCGTTCTTCCGTCACGACTCCAATGTGGAAATCCAAGCAATTCTGGCTGGTGGCGCGCCTCTTTCATCCTGTCTTCACCGCAATCATTCATTTCGTGCTTTCGAACGTGCTTTTCGATCCCGCTCCTTCTATGGGTGGAAGTCATGGGAGAGATCTCCAGGCTTTGTATGATTTTGCTACTTACATTGCCATTGTCCCACATTTGGCAACAATGTCCGTGTCCATGCTTTCGCAACTCGGTCCTGGAATTTTTGCGCCAAGATACTCCGAATCTTTCAACCCTGTGAGAGTCTTTATGCCGACGCCTTTTTGGTCCAACGTTGAGAAAGTCACCAGCATCGCTGAAGGGGCCAAGGAATTCTTGCAATGGGATGAATTGATTTCCTGTTCCTCGATTGTGGTATGGGCATGGGCCGTGAACAGGACAGGTTTGAGCGGGCTTTCTGGTGCATCTGGGAATTTGGCCATGCTGCTCCGAACGGCAACTATGATGATTGTCGGCGGTCCCGCGGCGGCGGCAATTTCCCTGATCAAGGAAAGGGATTTCGTTCTAGCAGAGAATATGTTTAGAGCAAAATGAAGTCATAAAGGACAACCTTACTATAGACGAAAGAATATTCTATCTTGCGGTTATAGTTAGAATGACTTCGCCAATCTTAACACCAATTAATTATCGACGTTGTTATTATTAGTAGGAGTGTCGTTGGGAAAAACTCAATGGGAATGCTTTAGGAATAATCTAGGAGTCCTAGGAATAAACTAGGAGTCCTAGGAATGAACTAGAAGTCCTAGGAGTTCTAAAAATACTCTAGTAGTCCTAGAGATACTCAAGGAGTTCTAGAAGTTATAGGATATACGATATATATTTATATTTTTTATATATTTTTCATATTTCTAGATAGGCTATAGAAAGGCTAAATAGATTCTATAGGTTTTGTATATATAGTACTTATAATAACTAAGTAATCTAAAGTCTAAAAAAATTCTCTAACTTAGAAAAAAAGTTTTTAAAATAATATTATATTATATATCTTTCTAGACTAAAAGAACGTAAGGAATTCAATAGTATACTTTTTGAGACTATAACTATTATATTTAGAAAGTTATTAAGGATAGAAGATAAAAGTAAAAGATTTATAGAAATATATAATCTTTCTACGCTTCTCTATAGTAATATATTAGACTAGAGATTTCGAAATTTTGAGAAATAATAGATACTATATCTAAGAGCTATATTTAAGCTTTTTATAAAATTATAATTATTAGAAAATTTATTATAGCTAGTTCAGTATAGAAAAGTAGGTACTTTTAGAAATTTCTAAGTAACTACTAGATATTATTACTAGATATTCCATGCCCTATAGTATAGATATATACTAGTCTATAAAAAAATATTAGATCTATAGATATTATACTATTAGGGGCTAGCGCCCTTAGGAAGGTTAGGGCTCGAGGCTTATAGAATATATAGGCTAAGGCGGAGACTAGTAGATAGTACACGGTCTATAAGACTATATAGCTAGCCTAATCTCTTCTCCTACTTTATACTTTAGTTAACTTAGCTTTATCTACTACCTTAATCCTCGTGTATATAGGGTTACCCCGTAATATTAAGTTAACTCTATTTTCTACTTACGAAGTAACTCCCTCTACTATAAATAGCCTAGACAACGAGGGTTTTCCCTTACTCCCCGGCTCTATAGGCGTAAGATAGGACGGCGGTAGAACCTCTATCTAGCTACTCTCTAGCTAATATACCTCTACGATCTAATAACTAGTAGCCGCCTAGAGGGCTACGGAGAATAAGCTAAACACGGTAGAGGTAGCTTTTAGTAACTAGAGGAGCTAGGACGAGAAGCTTCGCGAACTAGTTAACGCCCTTTAAGCGTTCGCCTCCTACGAGACCTTAGCGCCCGCCTATAGTAGCCTAGATACTATAGGTCCTCGAGAATAGAAGCCTCCTATATAGGATAGTACCGCTACTATATTCCGCGACTTCCTTATTTAGCTATAGAGCTCCTACCGAGTATACTATAGTGGGGACATACTGTTATAGGGCTAGTATATAAGGGACGGACTTAGTATCTATCTAATATTTAAGAACCAACCAATAATATATATTTATACTACCTTTTATACTATAGTCTTTTAAGTAGTACATTTGAGACCTTTTATCTTATCTTTATCTATATATTTACTTCTATCTAATCTTACCTCTACTCTATTATTCTATCTAATCATAAGATCCTATTGATAGCGGATAATAATATCTAGCTTTTACCTTACCGACGCTCTTCCTACTACATTTTTAGTAATCTCCGTAAAGAATTTATACTATGTATCGAACCGTAGGTTCTTTATATTAGTTAGTATATATAGTAAGGAGGAAGTCATTTTGGTAACGTATTTTCTTTTACTATATTTA
>QWZN01000337.1:0-19911 GCA_003693225.1 Venturia aucupariae | reverse complement strand
TTACTACCTATAGTACTTACGAATGGATTGAGGCCTAGAGGTAGCTAGCTTAGTTCTATTATACGACGCGTTCCGATATACTTGTTAGTTACTCGCGTATAGGATACGCGTTATATATTAATAGGGCTGAAGTCGATCGGGGAAAAGCTACGAACTTTATTTAGGGATATACCGAGATATCTAGGTACGGGGATATAATTTGTAATTGCGGGATTGGTTTTGGAAACGGGGATATAATATCTATTTATATAATTAATTTTAGAAACGGGGATATAGTGTCTACTAATATAATTGATTTTGGAAACGGGGATACAATATCTATTTATATAATTAATTTTAGAAACGGGGATATAGTATCTACTAATATAATTGATTTTGGAAACGGGGATATAGTATCTACTAATATAATTGATTTTGGAAACGGGGATATAATACGCGCTAAGGAATCTAAAAAGTACTATAAAGATATAGAATACAATATACTATAGTTGTTATTAATTAACGGTAGGAATTTCGACGTAGGAGAATAATCGAGTCTACTACTTACGTTAATCCTCCTTCTCGAGGAGTTGGCGGGCTTTGCGTAGGCGTGTCCTACTATCGATAATTTCCTCGATAGCTTCCTCGTTTAAGGGGATTGTTTACTATAATACTCGAGTATTACGTTTCGCCGTTTACTTAGCCTTTCTTAGTTTGTTTTTTAAGATCTTAGGCTAGGCTTCTAGATAGGCTTTGTCGTATTCTTGTATTAATTCGCGAGCATTGCTTAGATCGTCTTAGGAATACTATATATTATAGCCTAGCCCGTAGCCCTACTATTTAACGAGGTATTACGTAACTCTATATCCGTCGACTCTTTTGCCGAGTAATTTCTCGATAGTATATACTAGTATACTATCGTCGTCGACTTCCTCTAGGCCTAGCTTAGGATATAGGTCGCGAGTATATAGGTCGTTGCCTAGTAGGGCTACTTCTAGTTATACTACCGAGACGACGTTATAAATCTTTATAACTTCTAGCAACTCAAGTTCGTATACCGCATTGTTGATTCGTCGCTTAATCTTAACGCGGATACGTTAATTAGAGTATTTGCGATAGGAATACCCGGGTACCTTATATCCGTAGTATAATCGCAGGTAGACGATTTCTCCGCGCTTGAAACAGACGGGCTTATATTTGGCATCGTAACGTATCTTTATAGATATATTAGCAAAGTCGATAGCTTCTTAGGCTTCGTCGCGGAACTATTACCTAAGCGTTGAATAGTCCGTAGTACTAAGGTTGGATAAGGCGGGGAAAGTATCCCTAGGCTAGAATCCGTATAGGATCTATATTAGCGATACGCCCGTAGTAGCGTTAGCGCTAGAGTTTATCGTCTATTAGATATATACGAGGAACTCCGTCTATTCTTTATCTAGGTTCGCGGTAACTTTATATCTAATTGCAATCTCCACCGTCTAGTTGGTCCTCTCGCTTTGGCCGTTAGTTTGAGGATACTATACGGTTGAGAATATAAGCTTCGTTTATATAAGCTAGAACATTATCTTCTATAGTTTATCTATAAAGCGTGAGTCCCTATCGGAGACGATACCTATAGGGATGCCCCAACTATATACTTTGAGTTCTCGTAGTAATACTAATACCTATTACTCCGTTTGCCAATTACCCTATCCCGGGATAAGGAGGATTACCTTAGAGAATTTATATATTACCGTAAGTAATATATCGTAGGCTGCTAATATAGGAGGTAGGTTTGTAATAAAATCTATATAAATAGTATAGAAGGGGATAGGATTAGTAGGGATTGGGTAAAGCTCGCTATAGGGTAAGTAACGCTTAGTTTAATTAACCTAGTAGTCTAGGTAATACTCGATATATTCTCGGAGGGACTTTGAAAGTCTTCTTATATAGAATAACGCTACGATACGAGTATAGGCTCTATGAAAACCCTAATAGCAGTGATTGTTATACGCGATTTCGAATATATCTTTCTTATAGAGAGCGGGGATGTATAGGCGTTCGGGACTACCTTTACCTTTATCGGTATAATAGATTAATCCTCCTCTCTCAAAGAATCGAAGCCTAGGAGGGGGTTGGTTAGGGGCATTAGTAGTTAGGGATACTAGGCTGGGTTTAGAAGCCGGTAGTTCGGGTATCTCGGGTTTAGTTATTCTAAGCTAGGTATATATTCTCTACTATCGGGGATCTTCGGAGTAACCCTAACGGATTCTACTCTTAAAGTCCTCGGATATCTCTACCAAGGCGACGTAGTAGGTTCCTAGCTATATAATTTCCTCGAGGTCGTCGGTATAGTCAACTTCCTCGTCTATCCGCCGTAGTCTACTAAGGGTATCCGGGACTATATAGATCTTACCCGGCTTATAGTACAGCTCAAGTATTAAGAACGTGGAAATAAATACCGATACTATTACGAGCTTTATACTAAGTCGGTCGAGATTAATAGTCTTATTCAAGTTAACCTGCTTAGCGATACCTATAATTACTTTATAGTCCGTAAGTAAGATTGCTCTTATTACTATATAGATTAAATACCCGAGTTTCTTAACTACCTAGTATACGCCTACTACTTCAAGCTCGGTAGGCTAGTATCGTGCAGTAGTAGGAGTAAGGGCTTTGCTAAGGAAGAGGATAGGCTAGATCTTTATAGCTACGAAAGGGGTAACTTTCTTAACGAGTATCTTTACGGGATAGCCGAGTTATCCGTCCCTTTCTATATTATCTTTTACCTCGATCTCGACTTCCTCGAAAGAGGGTTCTAGATCGTTAATAATATAATATACTATAGCACTACTACCCTATTCGCGTGAGGTATCCACGTCGATATAAAGTAGTCGGTTAGGATCCTAGTAGTATAGTAGGCGATCCCTATAGATCTTATCCTAAATAGCTTGAAATGATACTCGTAGTTCCTCGTTATTAGCTACTTTCTACTTGGCTACGAATCCTCATCTCGCTAGGTTCTTTAGTAGTACGCCTATTAGTAATCTCTTTTTTTCTTTTTGCAGTACCTCGTTGAGTTGCGCGTAGTATAGAACTATATAGCGGAGATACCCGGTAAGTCCTACTACTAATTCTAGTTCGCTAAGGTTGACGGGGAACGCTAAGTTACGAACTACTACGATCTTCTCCTCCTACGTAGAGAATCCGTATCTATCCATATAGGAGCCTAGCAACTTAACTAAAGGGAATCCGAGGAAGCTCTTAGCTAGGGCTAATCTAAAATCCAGGCTGTCGAGCTTCTAGAATACCGTTCTAAGGTAGTAGAGATATTCCTCGAGGGTAGTAGATGCGATACGGAAGTTATCGATATAGGTATACGCCTAAGGGAATTCTTCGAGGATCTATATAGTAAGCCGTTATACGTACTATACCGAATTATAGTAGCCTATAATAAGGACGTAGAATTGCTCCTATCCCCTATAAGTATTAACCGTGAATTTATGTCGGTCCTACTCGCGGATTAGCTATTAGTAGAAGAAAGATAGCCCGTTAAAGACGGAGATGAACTTCTTATTACGTAGTTAAGCGAGGAAATCTTCTTAGAGGGGCAGGGGATAGGAGTCCTTAATACTAATAGTATTTAGCCCGCGCAAGTCTACTACTACGCGAGGTTTTCTTCGTATAGTACCGTCGGGATTCTAGATAGTTCTCTATACTACGAACACGGGGAATACGAATAGGGTAGGATAGAGGTTGCGGGACATTTTACCTTCCTCCGTTAGTTTATCGAATACTTTATCGATTTCCTAACGAGCTTCCCTCCCGTATCGGTAGGTTCAGGTATCTAACTTAGGATCTTCCTTAAACTATAATAGGATAGGAACGCTCGCGTGCAAGTACTTGGGGATTTTAATCGTAGAACTTTCGGATACCTATAGACGGGGAAATTCCTCGACTATAGCCTTGATCTATACCACTTCTTATTCGTTACCGTAGATCGTAATACTATTATCGAGCTTGGTTTCTTAGTCTCCGAGTAGTTCGGGCTGTATAGCTACTAGGTAATAGTCGTTAGTATTAAGAGTATAGTAGCCGTAGTACTCACAGGCTAACAAGATACCTAGGGATACGTTGAGGGGAATAACTAGAGTACTATTACCGTTATTTCTTACTATAACCGTCCGGAAATACTCGTCTGTAATCTAATTATAGATTCGACCATTTCCCTTATAGAATTCCCGTAGGGTATTAGAGAAATAGTAGGCAAACTTATAGTCCCTACCGATTAGTAATACTCGTAAGGCCTTCGTACGTCCGAGCCTATACTTAACCGGGACTACTACTATAGTATACGGAGGTATTTTAGTACGCTCGGATAATTTAACGAGTAATTCGGGGATAACTAAAGCTCGAGGAGCGATTATTAATAGTATAGAAGTATTGTCGTATTAGGAGAAGACTATACTACCGGAGGATATAAGGATATCGATTCCGTATAGGGCGAGGACGTCCGTACCTATAAGTAATCCTGCGCCGAAGTCGTCGATAATATATACTTCGAAGCTAAACTCGAGCAACACGCTATAGCTATTTCTTTGAGCGGGGATGAATATAGTTACTATATATTTCTATAAGGTAGTAGTTACTCCTAATACTCCCGAAAGTATTTATAGCTTATTAAGCTCCTAAAGCTAGATGCTCGGGTCCGCTAGGAGTACTACCTTATTAAAGTATAATCGTCCTATTAATGATATACGGTATCCTATATCTATATAGTATTTCGTTGTCCTACCCTTTAGGGCAAAGCGGATCGGGTATTACGTATAGTTATACTTCTTAAAGCTATCGACTATAGATAATATACCTCGAGGGATTGCTCGGATAATTAGGAGGTCCTCCCGGTTATCGTTAACGAGGTTGGTATAATAGATCTCGGAGATATACTCGTTCGCGTTACGAAGCGACTAGAAAGACTCTAGTTTTCGAGAAAGGTAATAGGCTTCCTAGAGATACTACTATAGCTTATTACTCGACTTAAACTAAGAAGGGTATATATAATATAAGGATAATTTGGCTCTCTTTCCTTATCGGTAAGGCTTCCTCGGGGTAGGATCTAGTACGTCTAGACTAGGGGTTAGATATATCGCTACTAGTACTAGATCGGAGGTAAGGAAATATACGTTTATTTCTAGGTCGAGTAGGTCCTCGTTATCCTCGTCGTCGAGAGAAGAATATTCGGATTCGTACTATAAGGAATCGCTAGGGTTATAAGCTATATAGTAGCTTCGATACTCGCGTTTAGGATCTTTCTCCCTCTAAGGAAGATTCCTATACGCTTCGCGACGATCCTCTCCTCGCCTATTACCTATTCTTTTCTCGCGATTATCTCCTCGCTTATTACTTCCTCTACGATCGCGATCATCGCCTCGTCTTTTATTTCCTCGTCTCTCTCGATCCCGTCTATTAGACTAGGCCTCTCTATCGCCTCGATAGTATCCTCGGGTATCTTCGCTTCTTAAGGGGGGAAGATCCCTACTAGATAGTAGCGTCTAAGTCTAAACAATCTCCGTCTTAGAGAATCTCGTCTTCTCGCTTTCGTTTACCTATTAGTTAGTATAAGGGGGAGAGCTTATAAAACGATCCTAAGTAAAAGGGCGAGTATTACGTTTGTAGTTCCCTCGGGAATTACTCGCGTAGCTACTCGATTACTTAGGGCGTAGATCTAAAGGGGGCTTACTTAAGAAAGGGGATTATATATAGGATTGCGTATAATCTTTTCTACGGTCAGAGGGATACTCGCGTTTTCTTCTTATATCTTGGAAGTCGTAGCGGCGAGCTTCGATATTCTCGATAAACTCGTTAACTATAGTTCTTTTAGTAATAAGGGGAATAGTAGTACGAATACGCGTATCGATCGAGTTCTATATCTTCGTAAGGCGTTAGTAATCGGTCTAAAAGCCCGCGGCTTTAAGCTCGTAGTATACTATTATAATATATTCAGCGACCGAAGTTCCGCGAGTAACGTCGCTAATAGAGAGATATCTTTCCTCGAATCTTCGTAGGGCTTCTTCTAGCCTTATCCTAAAGCGTTTTTCCAATGCCTTATACTACCGAGTAATACCCGTGCCTAACTTGAGTCGAGCTTTCTCGTAGCTAGATAACTATATCGTATACTAGGTTAGAGCGGTACCTCTTAGGTATTTGGAGATACCTAAACGTAGCGTCTTACCTACTACCGAGTCGTACTAGTCGCGTAGTTACTCGATAAAAGGGTATACTATATAGTAAATTATCTTTCTATACTCTAGAGAGACGGAATCTATAGACGAGGATTCTAGGTAGAAGAATCTATATTCTTCTAGTCTAAACTTCTTACTTTTTTCCTCGTCGCTAGAGCTAGGCTCGTCCTCTTCGGATAACGAGGAGGAATCCCTTAGGGGCTTCGATTTACTAGCTAGTCTAGGGTACCTTTTACTCGGATTTTCTTTAAAGACCTCTCTATAGATAGTATCGAGCTTAGCTAGTACCTCCGCTAGTCCCGGCTCCTAACGAGTATAAGGAATTAGGTTTAGGGAAGCTGGTTCTAGTTCTATATTACGACTATAAGCTAGAGGGGTTGAGTTTAGAGGAGCTAGGTCTAGTTCCGTATTACAAGTAGGATTAGTACTATAGGTATTAGTTAGAGGAGCTAGTAGCTCTATTAGCTATTACTCGTACTACACGCGCTCGAAGCCGCCTCTTTAAAGACGGCGGCCCTAATCCTCGCGATATCGCTAGGAGTAGCCTGCTTAGCGTACTTCCTCGATTTACTTTACTACTTTCGCTTACTCGATTCTTCGGATATTATCTATTATCGTTATAACTTCCCTAAGTTGTTCCTCGTTAAGCTGTCGTATTATATTAGGTACTCGAGTCTCCTTATCGTTCTCGAGGGCTTCCTAATTATCTCGAAAGGCTTCCTTATCCTCGTCGTAGGTGCTCCGCTATATAGGTTCCTTTCCCTATACTCGTACTAAGGGGCTAGCGGCAGATATACTATAGATATTATCTATGAAACTACTTACTACTAATACCTTGCGGGGAAAGTCTAGTAAGTAGCGTTGCGCTCTAGGGGCTTCCGGAGTAGGTATACTTCCTAGATATCCTTCCTCGTCGAAAGGGGAAGAAGGAGGTAAGAAGTATTCAAATTTCCTTAGTAGCGAGGATCCGGTTACCTTTTAGAAGTCTTTAATTACCTTCTTAACGACGCCCGCTCTACTAACTACAATTTGCCAATCTTAGGGAAAAGAGAGAACCTCGTAAGTGTCTTCTATTCTCTAAGAACGAGTAGAACTATTCCCGCGGATATACGCGAGGGATTCTCCTAGTAAGGCGATAGGAGGATCGGGGAAGTACTCTACTAGCTAGTAGATTCGCTCTTATAATATCGGATCGACGAGGTTCTAATATCCTTCGTACGATTCTATAAAGGATTTGAGGTGGTAAAGAGTCCTTATATTATATTAGGAAAGAAGGGGGATACTTCCGGGGATTATAAAGGATCCTCGTACTTGAAAGAGGAAATAAGAAGTTAATCTAGTAAGTAGTAGAGTAGTACCGCAATCTGATTGGGGAACTATACGTTAACACGGGGATCTTAGTAGTTGGATAGTTAAGAACCAATCTCCGAAGTTCGATAAGCTTTATTATTTACTAGCGGTTGGCTCTTACTTCGTTATATAAGGGAGTCGGTTACGACGGGCTTCCCGCAGCTAGGGAAATCGCGGATCGTTGACTTATTATTATTAGTATATACCTATTATATAGGCTAGTCGATCGATGGATCTACCTAGTCGGCGAGGATTATCTCGCCTCTAGTTATATTTATACGGAAGTTTTTACTTAAGGACTAGTAGTATAATAACCAATAGTAGCGGACTAAAAGGGTAAGATCCGGTAATATAGATTAGTCGCTACAGAGTCGCTTATAGGGCTAACTAGGATAGCTTTTTAGTACTAGAGACTCGTTAGTTAGTCGTATACTCGTAAGGTCTTGAGCTACTAGATTTGATATAGATCACGAGTATACGTAATATAGTATAATAAATATATATATTATTATTAACTCTTGATCCTCGTATAAGGATCCTACTACTAACTAACGCGAGTATGCCTTGGCAGGTCTAACCCTACTAGACTAGGAGGAGGTATATATAATATAGTATTAAGAGTCGTACTACTATACTAAAACTATCTAGGTAAATAAGCTATTAGTAGCTTCGTACTTAAAGGTAGTTCGCTAGCGTATAGGTAGGGGAATATTCTTAGCTATCGTATAATTAGACGCGAGAAAGTAAGTAGAACCTCTTCTCTTACCTCTTACTATAAAAAGCACTAATTCTTAATTCTTTAGGATGACGGAAATTAGAGTATAGAAGATATAAGTCTTCTTCTATTTCCTTAACTATTACGATAAGAACGGTATCTTTAAAATAGTATCTAAGCTACTAAAAACCAATCTATTAATACGAATCCTTAAGGACTATATTATGCCGGCAATTATCCCTCTACCTACGGATTATAAGCGGAAGAGACTTCTATTATATAAGCGTCTTTACGACTCTATCCTATCGCCTCCGGAAAAAAGCAGCCCCAAGGTACTTAATAGGGCCAATTTTATAAGCGCTGAGGAGATCCGGACGGAAAAGGGACTATAGAAGGATCTAAAGACGATAGAAGATAGTAATACCGAGTCTTATAAGTCTAATAAGGACTCGGATAAGACGTATAAGTCGGATAAGATAGATAAGTCGAATAATTCGAAGGACTCCGAGGAGGATAAGGTTATAGGTAAGGTAGATAAAAACAATCCCGATAATAGTAAGATTTATAGCAACGACCTTAATAGTATAGACCAACTTAATATTCTGGATCCTTAAGCGCCTATTTTGCGATAGGGGTGCGGTATAGGTTAATAAAGGTAGTAGTAAGTTATAATAGAAGAATAGGAGTAGGATAGATTTTAAGGTCTAGAACTCTAGACGTAGTAGGTAGGGTCCTAGCTCGGCTAGCGCATAGGTCTTAGCTTCGGGATAACGCCGGTAGGTAATATAAATTAATTCTCGGGTTGGAATAGGACTAATCTACTAAGGGTTAATTATTAAGTATAGGGGCGATTGATTTCGATATATAATAATAGTCTAAACTCGGCTTACTAGTATTAATAACTTTGGCTTTCTTCCTATCTTGATACGGACTCGCGCTAGCGAGGAGTAATCTAGTCCCTACCTACTCGGCAAAGCCTCTACCTACCTATACCTCTTCTATCCTTATATGGTTGCCAAGGTATCGATACTACCTACGAGGTATAGAACCTACCTACTAGTAAGTTTCCTATCCCTATATAGTAGGTTATAAGATCTAGACTAAATACCTACGTATAGGCTTATCACGCCGGAATAAATGCTCGTAATAGGTCAACGAGTTATACTAGATAATAGATTAACTATATTTACTATAGCTTATAAGAGTAAGTTCTACTTCTACAAATTCCGGCTTAATAAAGTAAGTAGCTATAGTAATTATAGCGAACCAATTCTTGGATTAAAGTAGCTATTGAATATTATTTCGAATTCAAATATTAACTATCTACAAATTATCCTTCAACGTTAAGTCGTAATTTGCTGCAGCTTATAATAGTAAGTTCTACTTCTATAAATTCCGGCTTAATAAAGCAAGTAGCCATAGTAATTATAGCGAACTAATTCTTAGATTAAAGTAGCTATTAAATATTATTTCGAATTCAAATATTAACTATCTACAAACTATCCTTTAACGTTAAGTTGTAATTTGCTATAGCTTATAATAGTAAGTTCTACTTCTACAAATTCTAGCTTAATAAAGCAAGTAGCTATAGTAATTATAGCGAACCAATTCTTAGATTAAAGTAGCTATTAAATATTATTTCGAATTTAAATATTAACTATCTATAAACTATCCTTTAACGTTAAGTCGTAGTCTTCGTAGTAGAGACCCGTACCTCTTCCTCTCTTTCCTACTACCTCGCCCGCGGGAACTAGTATTGTCTTATCTACTTAATCGCCGATAATAAGGCGCGAGGACCGGGTAGTAGTATAGCGTATATTAGGAGGCGTAGAGACTCGCGGGTAGTATTTTTATCTAGTAAGTTTACCTTTATAACGAGCCCTTAACTCTTCTTTTTACTTACTTTCGTAATCGGCGGCTTTAGCTATATACCTAACTCGGCGAAGTCCTAGTTTTTGCGAAAATCTATATTACCCGAGCCTATAGTTTCTTTCTTACTATCGCTTATTATGAGTTTGATTTATCCTCGCTTAGGCGAATAAGAATCTAGTACCTACCTACTCGGTAACGCCTCTATCTACTAATACCTCTTCTATCCTTATATAGTTACCGTTATTTTTAGAATACTTATCTATACATAAGCTTACTATACCGATATTAATTATTTATAATAAGTCGACGAACTACCTACTAGTAGTTAAGCCTATCAACTCGCGTACCTTTTAATAGCCGTTATATAGGACTTAGTCGGTACGCGTCTTCTACCTACGTCCTAGTACGCCCACCTACTAGTGTCTTTATTACTAAATAATAGGTAATAGAGATGAACATCACGCTAGTAGAAAGATAAATCGAAATATATTAGAACGCGTTTATAAGGTAATTATTAATATATCGGTGCGCTATCTCCTAATCTAAGTATAGTTCTATCTTACTCCCGGCTTTGGTACGAGCCACGGGGCTATAAAAGGTTGTATTTGTTTCCTAGATTCTCTATCTCTTTCTAACAAAAAATATACAAATAAATAAACAAATAAATAATAACTTTACAATGCTAATACAACGCGATATAAATAATTATAGTAACTATAGTAACCGTTTAGTAAACTCGAAATTTTCTAGCTCGACCGCCTTCTTTACTATAATATCGTCCAATTGATTGAAGAGTCTAGATTCTTTCCCTATTACTTAATTATTTATATCGTTAACCGAGAAGACTCCTATTATAGCGGATAGCTATTCTAGCCTACCTATCCTAAGTATACTAGGACCGAAAACAATTCTAAAGTTGCCGACTAAATAGGATAGAATAATACTCAAGCCGTACGAGATCTACAACGTTCCTATATCTCCTAAGGTTATAAAAGCCTACTAGGATATAAGTATTCATACTTATAGCAATTTTCTTTTTCTAATCGTAAGTAGGTGGTGCGGAATATCGATAGTATAGTAAATTTAGCGATAGGTATAAAAGAAAATAAACTTAAGGCGCTATTAAAAGTTTGGCGTTCCTAACTCGAGTAGTATCGTCGCGCTAATCCCGTTCTTACTCCGTTACTTATCTTCGTTCTAGGGAGGGACCTTAAACCAAAGTCTCCTCCTACTAATTCCAACCCGTTCCTAAGAAGGGTAGACGGTACCGAAGCTCCTAAAGCCGAAATCGGTCCGCTCGAAGATATCCGTTAGTAGGGTCTAGCCTAGAGAGCTTACTAAAGGATCGTAGTAGGTAACGATATATAGTACGAGATAGATAGTATAATTCCTTTCCGACCCGTAGATATACCGCTCGCTATCTAAAGTATTAGATACGACTCGATAGTAGCTGCGTATATACGAGCTAAGGAGAATTCTAAAGGATATAGAATAATAAATAATAAGGGTACTAAATCTAACCGTAAGGAGAAGAAGGGTACTAAGTCTAATAGTAAGGAGAAGAAGGGTAGCAAGACTACTAAGAAGGAGTAGAAGAAGAACGGAGGTAAGACGGAGGGTACTAGCGATAAGGGTAAACTAGGTAAGAAACGCGCGAAACCCTTCGCTACTAAGAAGCTAAGAAAGAAGATAAAGACTATAGTAAAGTAGTAGGTAGGAAAACTTATATTTACGGCTTTAGGTAGTTCCGGTAGTTTTACTCGTAAGTAGTAGCTCTCGAAGCTCCTAGGGCCTATCTACTTATATCCTAAGTACTCTACTACTACTTTTAAAAACATTAAATAGTAGGTCACGGAAGCTATCGCGGACAAGACATTTCTTCTAGGAGACGGTATTATAGATCGGGGTAGGGGTAGAAGCGGCAAGGTGGTTTTCGAAAGTTTATAGGTATAGTTTCTACTAGATATACTTTAGGGTTAGTTCTCGTATAGCCTCTACGATAGAATCTCGTAGCTCGTTAAGGACTACAACTCTTCGATACTTACTATCTATAGATATCGAATAATAGAGGCGAAAAAACAGGCCAGCGATATACGCAATCCTAGGTCTATAAAGACTCTAGCGGTAGTAATACAAGCTTAGCTCCTATTAGATAAGAGCCGAAAAGAAGTCGAATCTAGTCCTACTACGGACTTCTAGTAGGTCTATCTCACCTTAATATTGGAGGTTCTATACAAGAAGATATACGAGAGAGCTAAATAAGGTAATTAATAGATTATCGCGAGGTTGGAGTTGGCGAGAGGCGATACTAATTTTCTAAGGACTAATATAGTCCTTCGCGCGAAGGGAGACTAGGAGGAGGTATATATAGTATAGTACTAAGAGTTATACAAGTACTCTAATACTAACTAGGCAAATAAGCTATTAGTAGCTACGTATTTACGGGTGGTTCGCTAGTATATAGGCAGGGGAATATTCTTAGCTATCTCGCAATTAGATACGAGAAAGTAAGTAGAACCTCTTCTCTTACCTCTTACTACGGAAAGTACTAATTCTCACGTCTTTAGGATAGCCGAAATCGGAGTATAAAAGATATAAGTCTTCTTCTACTTTGTCGAGTATTATAATACGAACTATATCTTCAAAATAGTATCCAAGTTATTAAAGACCAATATATTAATACCAATCCTAGAGAGATATATTATACCGGAAATTATCCCTCTACCTGCCGATTATAAGCGGAGGAAGTACCCGTTATATAAGCGTCTTTACGAGTCTATCCTACCGCCTCTAGAAAAAGGTAGCGCCAAGGTACTAGACTAGGCCTATTATTTGAATAGCGAAGATCTAGAGACTACCAAGGCACTATAGGAGGATATATAGGCCGTTAAGGATACTAGAAGCGATTTAGATTCTTCCGATATAAGCTCGGAAGATTCAGCTAGTAAGGACTAGGAAAGAAAAGATAATAAGTAGGATAAAGAGGAAATCGAGGAGGTATAGGAAGATAAGGATATACCCGATATTAAGTAAACGGATTATAGCGACGAAAAAGATATTGATAGTATAGACTAAATTGGGATCAAAAATATTGAGCGAATTTTCTACAATAGGGGTGCGGTATAGGTTGATAAACGTAGTAGTAAGTTATAATAGAATAGGAATAGGAGTAGGATAGATTTTAAGGTCTAGAACCCTAGACGTAGTAGGTAGGGTCCTAGCTCGGCTAGCGTACAGGTCTTAGCTTCGGGATAACGCCGGTAGGTAATATAAATTAATTCTCGGGTTAGAATAGGACCAATCTACTAAGGGTTAATTATTAAGTATAGGGGCGATTGATTTCGATATATAATAATAGTCCAAACTCGGCTTACTAGTATTAATAACTTTGGCTTTCTTCCTATCTTAATACGGACTCGCGCTAGCGAGGAGTAATCTAGTCCCTACCTACTTAGTAAAGCCTCTACCTACCTATACCTCTTCTATCCTTACATGGTTGCCGAGGTATCGATACTACCTACGAGGTATAGAACCTACCTACTAGTAAGTTTCCTATCCCTATATAGTAGGTTATAAGATCTAGACTAAATACCTACGTATAGGCTTGTTACGCCGGAATAAATACTTATAATAGGTCAACGAGTTGTACTAGATAATAGATCGACTATATTTACTATAGCTTATAAGAGTAAGTTCTACTTCTATAAATTCCGGCTTAATAAAGCAAGTAGCCATAGTAATTATAGCGAACCAATTCTTGGATTGAAGTAGCTATTAAATATTATTTCGAATTCAAATATTAACTATCTACAAATTATCCTTTAACGTTAAGTCGCAATTTGCTATAGCTTATAATAGTAAGTTCTACTTCTACAAATTCCGGCTTAATAAAGTAAGTAGCTATAGTAATTATAGCGAACTAATACTTAACTTGATTTTCAATTATTCATACTATATACCTATATTTAACTACTAGTATTCGACTGCCTACCTATAATCCTAACTAGGCCTCTATCGTGCTCCTCGACGCTCGTCGCGATAGACGTACTACCGCTCGTATAGAGCTACTAAGCCAATTACTTTAAGTATAATATTACTTATATCCGGACTATTATAAAGTTGTACGGCTTAATACTACTACCCCCTTTAGTCTTTCTTCTCTTCGTATTCCTCTTCTACCTCCTATTATCCCGTTCTTTGTCCTCCCTCTCCCTCGTACTATCGAGTCTAGCCTTATAATTAATATTTATTACCGCTTTCTCCTCCTCCTTCCTCCTCTTTAAGAACAAAAGCTGATTCCTGACCTCTATCTTAGTTACTATCTTGACCTCCCTAGTCTCTTTAGTAGCTATCGAATATTGCTTCGAATTCAAATAATTAACTATCTATAAACTATCCTTTAACGTTAAGTCGTAGTCTTTATAGTAGAAACCCGTACCTCTTCCTCTCTTTCCTAGTGCCGCGCCTACGGGAACTAGTATTATCTTACCTACTTAATCGCCGACATTAAGGCGCGAGGACCGCGTAGTAGTATCGCGTGTATTAGGAGGCGTAGAGACTCGCCGATAGTATTTTTTTCTAGTAAGTTTGGCTTTATAACGAGCCTTTAACTCTTCTTTTTACTTGATTTCGTAATTGGCGGCTTTAGTAGTATACTCGGCGAAGTCCTAGGTTTTACGCAAATCTATATCGCCCGAGCCTACGGTTTCTTTCTTGCGATCGCTTATTATAAGTTTATAATTTAGAGGTATTGAATTTGGTCGTCGTCTTATAGGATTACCTAGTACTCTTATTATCCTACGGATATCGGCTCGTGCTCTTGTTGTCCTACGGGTAGCGTGACGCGTTTGGCTAGCTATATACTTAGTACTTAGAGTATCGATCTACAGGTTTAGTATGTATTCGTCTTCTATAATTACGTTACCTATAGGCGGTATACTAGAAGCCCCGGACTCGTCAGTAAGGTTATACGTAATTATTACCGGTTTTTACTATTACGGCTACCGGTCTCTACCTACTATTATAAACCTACCCACCCAGCTAGCTTAGGTATAAGTTGGAAAAAAGGGTTACTATATAACTAATCCAATCCTACGTACCTACCTCTCCCCTTTTCATCTTAACGTGACACGATATTTGTTGCCAACTTATTAGTATTACTATCTAGTTTCTCTCCAAATTGGCGCTATAGAATACGGTATATACTTTGGAGAAGAATAGGTATCTACTTGACTCTATTTAGTCTACTTTAAAATTATCTACTAGTTCTATATATTAGATAAAGTCATCGTCCTCTACGTATAAATAGTTAGGATAGGTAGGCAGATACTATTCCTTATTAACTTGTTTATCGTTCCTAATAACTACGAACTCACTCCTTACTCTCTAAATCGTAACAAACTGTCGACTACTTTTACTACTATTATCGAGTAGATAAAACTTCTTCTATACCTTTGTACTCTTAGTAGATAAGGTACCGTTAGAATTTGGGGAAAGTATTAACTAGTAGAAGGTAAATATTATATCGAATAGTAATCTTTCGAAAGACTTAAGTTCTAGGCCCGTCTCGTACTATTCGAAATAGCCTTATATCTCGACTACGTATAACCGCCGAAAATTCAGTTTTCCTATAAATTTGTAGCTAGTGCTCGCTCCGTTAAATTTGGACTATTCCCCCGAGCCAAAATACTAGTCTATAAGGTAGTCGGGATATTTAATCCTTATTTTGTTACCTATAACGATATGAACCCTACTAGATAGCGCCCTATTTAATCTAGTATATAAAAGTTCGATTTTATCCGTATTAACTTTCTTCCCCCTATAGTCCTTTATCTCCTTATCTAGGTTTTGCACGACATCTCGACGATACTAAGCGTAAACAATATAGGCTATTACCTACTAAATCCTCTATTTCTCCTCTTTATTATTATCTATAGACCTTATTTACTTTAGGCGTTCAAAGTATATCTCAAGACGAGCGTCGAGATCGGTAGCTATACGCCCTCTCTTTCTCAGCTAGCTAAGTAGATTATAAGACTTTTCGATTAGCTCCTATTTATTATTCGGCTCTACGAATTGAAACGTCTCCTAATTAACCTTTACGTCCAACCAACCATAGCCGTAATCTATTATCGACTATAGAACGCCGATACCTCTAGGCCGGGATCTTGAATTCGAAGAGGTAGCTAATACTTCCTATAGTCCTAAACTTTGAACAACTAGTAAGGCTTGTATATCGTCGTTTACCGGCCTATTAAGAGATTCCGGATCCGCGCCGTTAATATCTAAATCTGCGCTAGGTCGTATCAAACCTATACCGTCCGGTTTACGGCTAAGAATTCTAAACCGGGGTACGTTCGAACTTGAGAATTATTATAAGATAAGTATAAGAATAGAGATAAGGTTCGAGGTTCTTCTTAGGATTAACTAGGTACTACTCAATACGACGGCGGTCTTAATAACGGTAACGTACTTTTGGTTATTATTAAGTATATACTTACCGAATACTATCGTGGGTATAGAGAATACAGAATTAGGTATACCTAGTTATAGAGGGGTAGTATAAGGAGAGTTCTAATTCGTAGAGCTAGGGCGTACCCGAATTGCTAGAAGAGTAAGGAGTTCCTTAAATAGATCGTAAGTTAGACGATATTCGGATCGGGCTGCGTAGGAGCGCTATATATATAAACTAGACTAGGCTTTTTTAACCCTATCTTTAGCGGCTCCCTATTAATTATATAGCCCTTCCTAGGTCGCTATATTCGAGATTTTGGCCGAACGTCGACTACTATTCTATATATCACGACTGACTAACAACTATATAAGGTCCTTTTCGCCCTAGTAGTAGATTGACGCCGCGTCGCCAACTGTCTTAACTAAATAGTAGTATTATATATAGCGAAGTCCTAATCTAGTTATCTAGGCCTTTTCGGGTAGAACGATAGTTATACTACCCGCGTCACGAAGGAGACCAATATTGTAAAATGTCGTAGTATAACTTATCTTGTTATTAAAGTATTCTTCTAAAAGTCGGGAGTATATAGAACGAAGGCAATATAGTTTCTAGAGGTAGGTTTTGTTTTTGCCGTCGTCCTTCTCGTATATTCTCTTCTAGTAATTAGTATAAACCTTAGAGGGTATAATCTCACGACTAATATCTACCGTAGTAGATGTCGTATAGTAGATATCGAGTGTGTCTCGAAGATCTAAATTAGTACGATATAATAAGGCGTGGAGCGTAGCTTCCCCTTTCTATAGGCTCTTTATATTCTTCCTATTAATAACCTAGAAGGCGTCTCTAAACTTTTTAAGATTGATATTATTACGTATAGCGTTATCAACTTCAGCGAAGAATATAGGTATAAGTGCCTCTGCGACGTTATATATAAGGGCTATTTTATACCCGGAGGTAAACTCTCCTTTTCGCTACTCTATACCCTTTACCTTAGAATCCGCTTCTACGATATCAAAGTCCGCGGGCGAATATTAGAAAATGCCTATTAGTATTATAATATTAGCCGTAACCTATATCGCCTAGTCGTGAAAGAGCCTAATATCTACGTTAGTAAAGTAATTCGTAGGGCGGCCCTTATAGTATATAGAAGGGGCTACGAGGAAGATTTAAGCGTCTTTGAACTTAGTAAAATACCCTATCTATAAGTAAGGAATAAATATAAGTTCGTGGCGCTCCTAGATTCTTTATCCGGTATCTAGGTTATCTACCGTAATCTCAAACGGGGAGTAAAGTAACGATTGGTAATTTCTACCCTTATATCTAGAAGGATACTAGGACCATGTAGAGCGTATTCTAATAAGGGTAGAATACTAGATATAAAAGCTATCTAGATCAAATTAAACCTTAGTCTAACGCGATAGGTAATAATCGATATGTAAATAGACGTATCGTTTCCTTTTCTTTTCCTAGGGTAATATACCTTATATTATCCATCGTAGTACTTCTTCTCCAAGAAATATATTACGCGTGATACTAGCGTTTTTGGGGAAGCTAGAACTACCTAGACCGATACGGTCTATTTTTATATAAGTCTACGTATATAAGCGATTATATATTATTGAAATAGAATAGTAGCTAGTAGTAATAGTAGTATAATACTCTATTTAAGCCTTACGATATTCTTCTAGCGAATAACCGTTGAGGTAATTAGTAGAGTAGAGGTTAACTATCTCGATAGCGGCCTTACGAAGCTATTCCCTTCTTAATAACTCTTCGGGGTTTAGAATTTCGTTGCTATTAATACCTTTAAGATCGTTAGGTAGGTCGAGCTCGGTAGTCTAAGCTAGATTATACGTTTCAATATCGTTTTTAGAACTACTCTCGATAGAATTGTCCTCGTAGGAACTCTTATCGTTAGGTATAGTAGTAGGGACTACAACTAGAGAGACCGATATATAGGGAGAGTTTATTGAAGAAGAGGGGCTTTGAGCTAAGTATAGGTATTTAGAGGGTATCGAGTTTATAGGCGTCTAAGCTAGAGTTAATATAGGGGCTGAATTTAATAGGGGGATAGGATTTTGGGGTAATATACCCTCTAGATCTATATCTGACTTTATAGCTAGCGTAGAGGTTTATTTTCGGGCGACTTTACGGGGGCTCTAGTTAGGTTAGGAATTAGGAATCTCGGAGAGTTCTTTAAGAAGGTCGGCCTCTAGCGGATTATTCCCGAATACTCGATTCTCTTGGTTTAAAGTAGGGCGCTTTAGCTTGAAGGGTTAGAACATACTAATAAATATAGTACTAAAGGAATATCTCTTATAGAAGGGAGAGGCTATGGTATACTAGGACCGGGGGCTTGTGTACTAGTAAGCGGTAGAGGAAACTAGTAGCGTTAGTATATATAGCTACTCTTAGGAATAATTAGTAGTACCTGACGGGGTTTTGGTTCTAGCTAACTATCTTAGGGGGGTATTAGTTGAGGGTTATTACTTCTTTCTTTTATCTTCCTATCCTTCTTATCTGTAGGATTCGATATCGATATCGAGGTCTTTCTTTTCTTATTAGTAGTTCCCTCTATATCCTACATGAATATCGATTTTAGTAAAGAGGTTATAATACTAGATCGGTAGCCTCTAGGACATTTGTTGATAGTTGAGAATAGTAATTCGGTTATTAAATTCAACTACCGGATATTCAAGTTTAACCCTAAGAAAAGAGATTGGCTTGGGGTTAGGGTTAAACTAGACTATATTAGGATACTAATATATTTCTTAAATAGCTTATCTATATTTTACCTCGGCTAGGGAGAGGCGGTACTAACGTTACTAGGTCCCACTTACTAATATAGTAATTATAGATTGATAGGATTAGTAAAGGCGGTAGAATATTCTATTAATATATAAAGATCTACCTACGGAAGAAAACCCCACCCACGTAAGAAAACCCTACCTACGTATTTATCTTTTCATATTGAGATATAAGTTTAATCAAGGCCACCTACGGTTAAACCTATAAACCTACGCAAGGAAAGCCCACCCACGTATTCCTCTTTTTATATTAAGATATAAGATAAGTTTAATCAAGACTACCTACAGTTATAACTACTAACTTACGCAAGAAAAGCCTACCTACGTATTTATCTTTTTATATTAAGATATGAGTTTAATCAAGGCTACCTATAGTTATACCTAGTAACCTACGAAAGAAGAGCCTACCTACGTATTTATCTTTTTGTATTAAGATATAAGTTTAATCAATACTACCTATAGTTATACCTAATAACCCACGTGAGAACAGCCTACCTACGTATCTATCTTTTT
>QWZN01000336.1:0-19969 GCA_003693225.1 Venturia aucupariae | reverse complement strand
TTAATATCTTCTACTCGCGTTAAGCCGCGAATCTCCTTATATATAGCCCTTACCTAATTTCGGGTTTTCACGCCTTAGGTCGTATATATATTTATAATAGATAAATTAGTTTCGAGTACTTCTATAATAGACCTAGTAGTAGGAATAAGTAGTTTATACTCTCCGTCCTTACTCTATTTTAAATAGTTAATAAAGAGAATCGAGACTATCTAATTTTAATTCTATTACGGATCAACATGGATAGAATATATAGCCGAGGGAGCTCGGACATTATAGCCGAAGGAGCTCGGTAAGTACGAGGAGGCACGGCCTTACTATAAGTATAATAGTTTAGTAGTAATAGAACAATAATAATATTAATAGATTCTTTATAGTTACGTTCAACTACTAGGTTTCTATAATATCTAGTAGCTCAAGCTATACAAATCTACTAAAAACAAAGGATCCGTTAAGCCTACGTAGCGCCGTAGTACTACGCGAAGGCCGAATACTAACTAGGATTTCGAAACCCTACTAGTACTAGATCCAACCAACTATCAACTACTAAGTAGTCGTTATACTACTAGTCTAGAAATTCCGTACTAATATACTAATATACTAATACGCCGTACGACTACGTAGAGATCGTCGACTAGCCTTAAGTCTCTCCGAGACCTATCTTTACCGCGAGATACTACTAGTATTACGTGAATTACTCTTATACTAGCTTTCTACTAGCTACTTGTACCTTCGCAAAGCCCGAGGAAGCGCTTCTAGTTTTTTATCTAAAAATAGCCTAAGTACTCTATAAGGAGCTACTAGTAGCTTACTCTTGCACGAAGCCCGATAATAATAGTTAGGTTATAACCGACTCTCCTCGCAGCTAGCGACGTCTCTCTACGTAACGACTTTACCTTTTAGTTTACCCCCGTTTTGATTTGACTTACTTACGCTCAACCTATACGTTACGATCTAATCTAATTCGGCTTACTTACGTTCTATCTACTCGTTCCCGATCTAATTAGCTACGAGGTTTACCTAAATCTAGCTCCTCCTCTAGTTCTAGCTAGGCTACCTAGCTCTAAACCTCTTCTTAGTAATAGCTCGGTAAGATATACTTATTAGTTATCGGCCTTCTTCGCCGTACAAGATCGCTATAAAGACTTAGGTTCTCCCCTCCTCTTTTTCGCACTCGCCTAAGCCCTCGCGGACTACCCCTTATACAAGCCTAATCGCGCCCTTACCTACGATATCTCTAGGAGTCGATCGAGTCGATCGAGCCGTACTAGACGCTCGACTTATACCTCCGATACTAGCTCGCTTCTATTAGAAAACAACTATTATAAGTATCCCCCCAACTAGAATATTGCCGTAAGCGGACCGTTAATCGCAAAGGGCGCCGTAAGGTAACTATCTAAGATCTTGTATATCTACCTCGTAGACGCCCGGTTATAATCAATTACCCGAACTATATCGATATCTAAATCCTCTAACGTCGATTCTAGTACCCTCTTATAATCTCGCTCTCCTTTCTAATCCCGCTTTCTTTTATAGCCCCTATCCCGTTCTCCTTCACCTCTCCTAAACCTAGTAAGCTCTAGTAGGCCCCCGACGAGCTTAAGAATTTATCCTCTAACTATAACGGAGCCTCCGATACTAGGCGTAGGCGTAGCCGATTACCTAAAGCTAAACGTAATACGCCCGATAAGAGCTTGAAGACCTTTAGTAGGGTAACTCCTTAGAAATCGCGCCGACTTAGACGACGAAAACTACGCTCCGATAGTTAATAAAGGTAACGCCTCTATATTCTCCTTAAGGGCACCCCTTATCGAATCTCTATAGGACGAGCTACCTCGGACCCTACGTAGGCCCGCGAGTAAACGCGTTCCCCTCGCCGCTATCAAAGCTGCCCGGCCGGACTTCATAGTATAAGAGTAAATCGATACCGCCTAAGCGGCGTCGGAAGCGCGGTTCAACGCTATAATCAAGGCCGCGATCTCTAATAAAAGAGATAGAGCCTAAGCTAGCGTCGAGGCCAAACGTACGAGAGCTAACGAGACTATTAAAGTAGAACGCTAGAAAGCCCGCAAAGATAAGGTAGACTAATAAGCTAAGCTAGATCGGCTTCGATTAGACTACGATAAGCTAAGGGCTTAGAGCGAGCGTAGAGTTATAAAAGTACGGTACAATAGTAATAAAGAAGAACGACGCCGATTTAAGTAAGAAGCTACGACTAAGAAAGCTAAGAGATATTATAATAAACGCCTTAAAAGAGCTTATCTCCCCAACGGCTACGCGCAGTTATACGCGGAATCCTCGCGGTCGAACCTACGCGTAGACGCTGTAGACTACGTACCTAGTACGCAAGTACGAAGCCCGCGCAACCTCCCGCTATTATATAAGGAATAGCTACGAGCGAGCTAGTACGCCTACGACGTTTATACAAACCTCGACCGGTTTTACCGCAATATAATACGCGAGGACCCTCGGACCTTACGCGTACTATCGCCCGCCCGCGCTAGGGAACCTATATGTAATCGAGAGAGGTTATTACCTTACGACTAATTCGAGCGGGCCCCTACTATTCTAGCGCTAGTTCCCTATCGCCTCGAGCCTCTTCTACGTAATTAGTACGAGCCCCTACTAGGTCCTTATCGCTACGAGTAGGATCGATAGCCCCGCGTAGGCTCGGACGATTGGGGAGAAGACTTAGACGAGGAACCCGAGAAAAGTAGGCGATTTAACCCTAACTATATCGGCTATTTCGACCCAAACCTATACTCCTATAACGCCGTAGAAAAACGTAATAGTAAATACTTCTACTATATAGTCGAACTATTTATTAAGGCTCTATAGGACGCTCGCAGCTCTACTTTAAGTAAGATCCTAAGGGTTAACGTATCTAAATATCTTCGAGGCCCGGCGCTTAGCTAGTATAACTCGTAGCTATCTACTACTAAAAAGAACCGACTAAAGTCAGGTCGAGTAGTTACTAACTAGTTTGAGGCTCTATAAGAAAAATTTCAAATAAGGTACCTCGACGCTCTATACTTGTACAAGTAATAGTACCTCTCTATCGATAAAGTAGCTAAAGAGCGATTAGTATTAGAGCTTGTAATAACTACCGCCCGCTTCCTCAAGGCGGCCGGTTTCTAGACGGACTACTAGTAACTACTTAAGATCTAGGCTAAGCTTGACCTAGGTATTAGGCTTATTATCCCGATACCTACCGCACGTACGAGTATAGACGAGTTTATTCAATTAATCGAGTTGCGACGGTTCGACTTCGAAGATTTTAATAGGTCCCGTAGTTAGACTAGTAAGTATATACCTTTAAGAGGCCGAGAATAAGCTTAGAAGCCGTTCTAAGGATACTAACGCGATAGCTTTGGCGGCGAGAAATCACGCTAAGACTTTAGTCGAGACTTACGTAGCCCCCTAAGAGAGCTTAGTTATTGAGACCGGCGCGGCTCCACGTTCGAAGCTAACAAATAGGGTCGAAACGGCTACGAGAGGAGCTATTAGAAGGAAGCTCCTATACGGCCTAGTACGAACGACTAATTACTAGGAAGCGGTAGAGACGCGGTAAGGGATATCAACCGTACTAAAATAGGCGATTAGGAATAGTCTAAGTTCAAATCGCGAGACTCCTCGAGGTAGAGGTACGATAATATACGTAGAGTAGATAGGGCCGAGAATAAGCGTCCTAAGAGAAGAGACCGAGATAGTCGTAGTTACTTCTAGAGAGAAGATAAGAGACTCCGTAATTAGAGTAGAATAAACTATATCGCTTTCGACGAACCTTCCGACGAGAAAGAATACTCCCTACGCTCTCTCTTAGTCGATTTAGAGATAGACGGCGTATCGAAGCAATCCCTAATCGTCAACTATTTCCTTAATATAGACCTCGTACCCCCCCCTTATAATTAAACAGAAACGCCGAATTACTAGAGATAGCTAGTACTCGTCCTCTAAATCCTAACGTCCCTAAACAAAGTATATACAAAGTCTACTCTAAGCGATTTACCTCGAGTAATAAACTATAGATATACCTTCGCGATATCTATAGCTTTCCCCGCGGGCCGAAATAGCTACCTTCTTTAGAGTCCGTAGGCATTTACTACGTCGATATATACGAGGAAGACACCCGTAAGGTACTTCTAATAATCTAGAGCCGCCTATAAGGTATCGCGTCTATAGTCGATAGCTTCCGCTACTATAACTACGCGGAATACCTAGTTAAATTCTCGCCCTAAGGAGTACCCTCTAAGCTATATCTCGACTTAGGGTACTAAATATCCTCGGTCGGCCGTTCGTACTTCCGCAACGTAATCTAACGAGCTAACCTACAAGTTACGGCCGAGGCTATAGATATCCCGCAGTTGCTTATAGGCGTAACCGGTAGAGCTAGTACGTTATATAAGGCTATAATTGCCGCGTTCGTCCCTATAACTATCCTTAAAGGTAGCCGCGTCCTCTTGGAGCTAAAGTTTGAAGTTGGAATTGTAGAAGACTTTAGCGTAGGGTTGCTACTCGGAGTCGACGTACTACTTCTATATAGTATCGACCTCCTTATATCCTCCTAAGAAGTAATTTTCACGTAGTACGGGGGCGCGCACGTAGTAATAGACGTAGCTCCGCGACGACCCCGTTTTAGAGAATACCGCGTACTAGCCTCCGAAACTACCGTAATCTCTCGCGCCTTAGCTATACTCGTACTAGTCAAACGGCTCTAGTTACCCTTAGGAAGGAACTTCGAATTCCGCCTCTATAATTCTAATAGCCTTTATAAGCTACTCGATGCCGGAGGCCGTCTATATAGCTAAGTAACTAACAAACTATTCTTCTACGTCCTAGCTCGGAATAACGGCCCGAGCGATATCTCTATACTCCGCGGAGCCTCGCTTAGTATCCTTTCCAAGTACTAATATAAGGGATACTATAGTTTATCGATAGATAATTACTATCTCGTAGTAATACCCCCTCCAATCGAATCCGGTTCGAAAACGTAACTACCTAACGGTATAACCGTGTTTGGGCTACCGGAGATAGTAACTAGAATCGCCGCGGTAGTAAACGAGTTTCCCGACCTCTAGGCTACTAAAAACTCGGTTATTAAGGTCCCTAAGGAGGATTAGACAAGTATCCCTATCTTATCTAAATTTAAGGAGAATCCTAAGCTCGATACGCGCATCTACAAATCTTATAAAGAAGCGCGGGAGGAGATCGATCGTATCTTCGACGGCCTTATAAAAGACAGTAAACTCTTATAAACTATTAAGCTAACCCCGTTCGCCTTCCCCGTCTTCGTAGTATAGTATAATATTCTATAGGAAGACGGCTTAGTTAAGCGTAAATCGTAAGTAGTTATAGACCTATAAGATCTAAATACGATTAGTATTAAGGACTCGTACTCTCTCCTCTTATAGAAAGACTTTCTAGTATAGCTACGGATAAAGAAGTTTATCTTAGTATTCGACGGCCTTAGCTTCTTCTACTAATAGCTAATTAAGAAGGAAGACCGCTATAAGTTCGTTATAAATATCTATAGAGAGTAGGAAATATTATACGTTCTTATTATAGGCTACTATAACTCCGTATAATACGTTCAACGGAATCTCGATAAAATCTTGAACGAGTTCGACTTCACGGATAGCTATATCGACGATATCCGCGTAGCTTCGATGACTTTAGAAGAGTATTACGTGTATCTTTATAAGATATTTACGAAACTATTATACTTCGGGTTCTCCCTCGCCCCTTTTAAAAGCTTTCTCGGATACCCTTCCGCAAGGCTACTAGGTACCTACGTGAATATCTACGGGTTGAGTACGTAGGCCGAAAAGATCGCGGCTATACGTAACCTCGCGTTCCCGCGTAAGCTGTCCAAATTAGAGTCTACTATAGGCTTAATAGGATACCTACGCTATAACGTACCCTACTACGCGCAACTAAACGAGGTCCTATAGGAGGAGAAGACTCGCCTACTTAAGGAAGCTCCCCCTAAAAGCCCTAGTCGTAAAGTCTACGCGAGTCGTACTATTATTAGCGCGACTACGGAGCTAGAGCAAGCCTTCTAAGCTATCTAAGACGAGATTTGTAAGAATAGAACGCTATACTACTACGACGGAGCTAGAATACTCTACGCTAACGTCGATATATTACGCGAGGAAGGCTACGGCGCGATACTCTACTACGTTAAAGGCGATCTAGACCTCTCGCTAGTAGAAGAGACTATCTAGTTTAAGAACGACAATAGCTTCCTATAAAGCGTAATAATATATAAAGCTAGTATATTCCCTACTTATAAGATCTAACCTATCCTTTTCCTCTCGAAATCTCTTACCCCTATAGCTCAACGCTACTAGCTAATAGAGCTCGAAGTCGCTAGTATTTACTAGCTACTACAAAAAGTTGCGTATATTATCTACTCGTCCGCGAAGACTTATTTCTTTATGGACTATAAAGCTATTACGGCTATAGCGACGTAAACGAACCTAAATAAGATGGTAAACCTCGATAGGTTAAGTATAAAACTCGTAATAGTAAGCGCCTTTATCTCTACGTTTAAGGGCCTCGAGTTCGTATACTAACCTAGGAAGAACTATATTATCCCCGATACTCTTAGCCGCCTCTAATAAAAGACCCCCGAGCTCGACTATAGCGACGATCTCGAAGACGTAGTAGCCCCCGGGATCTACTATACTACCCTAGTCGAGATATCGGATAGCTTTAAGGAACGCGTACAGCTCGGCTATACTAAGGACCTTTACTAGCGCAAGATCTACGCGTAGCTTTATAGTAGAAGTATTCTAACCGATCCCCTTCCCGTAGTACCCCGCCTTATCTCTCCCGTCTATACCTTCGAAGACGATCGCGTACCCTTCTCTACCGTACTACTACGACTAGACTACGAAGACTCGTAAGATCTATCTAATCAACCTCTACTAGGGCTGAGATTCTTCGAGCGGAAAGGTCTAATATTTTATACGGATAAGCGGAACGGCTACGAACGTCTATATATCCCCGGCCTATACGAGTAAGATATCTATACGCTCGGCTACGATTGTTACTATTATTAAGGCTACTATAGAACGTACGACTAGATATCCTCGTTATTCTATATTAGACAAATAAGCCGATTATTGAAGAAATATATAGAATACTACCCTAAGTATAATATTAACTAGACAAAGAGGTACGTCCCCTTTAGTAAACTTTACCTAATTCAAACGTTACTAGTCCCCTTCTAGATAATTACGTTAGATTTTATTACAAACCTTCTCCTAACCTTGTCGAATAGCTACGATATACTACTTACGATTATATATAAGGTATTAAAAGCTATCCTACTAATCCTAGGCGCGGCTACGTAGATAGCGGATAAGTAGGTAGCCGTACTCCTCCGCGAGTTAAAAGCGGCCAACTAGGGAGTACTCTTGTAGATCGTATCCGACCGCGACCCAAAGTTTATAGATCTACTATAGAAGTTAATATTCAAATTAATATATACTAACCTTATATTCTCTACCGCGTATTACCCGCAGACGGACGGGCAAAGCGAGAGAACTAACTAGATAGTCGAGATCGCGCTTCGCTACAAGATTACCGCAAACCCTAACTAAGAATAGCTAGAATTTCTAGTATATATTTAGTAGTATATGAATACGAGTACTAACGTAACTACGAGGCTATCCCTATACTAGATCCTCTTCGGGTTCTAACCTAACGATATATTCCCGGCCCTTACGTCTCTATCCGTAGCTAACTACTTATCGCTACGGTAGTAGTTTAGGGATATAGCGGAAGAAGCGGTAGCCTTCGCGAATATTTATATAAAGATACGATACGATACAAACTATAAACCGCTCCGCTTTAAGCGAGGCGATACGGTATACCTAAGGCTATACTACGGCTACAAGGTCCTAGAATACTCCTACCGTAAGTACTCGAACTAGCGTATTAGAGCGTTAGTAAAGCGGAGGCTCTCGGACCTAGTATACGAGCTCGAACTACCCGAATATATACGTATCTATCCCGTAATCTCTATCGCGTAGCTCGAGCTAGCCCCGTTAGGCCCTAACCTATTCGATCGGGAGCTATACCTAGAACCGGGACCGGAAGAAGTCGACGAAGACGGTATCCTAGTCTATACTATCGAAAGGCTCCTCGATTGAAGGTTTATAAACGTAGGCTATAAATAATATCTTATAAAATAGCTCGGCTAGGGACCCGCGAATAACGTATAGTACTCCGAAGATAACCTAGATAACGCGAAAAAACTTATAGCCGAATTCAACGTGAAGCGTCCCGTATAAGCGAAGAAAGTATCGAAACGATAGCTATACTACTAACGCGGAGACGTACGAAGAGAATAAGAAGTATTATAAGCGAACCTAGCTATATTAGCCGAGTAACCTCGCGAGTAACCCGTTAAGTAGATACGCCGAAACCCTTATAGAAAAGCTAGCGGTATTCTCGTACGCCTACGTACTATCCTATTATAATTTATTACGAAAGAGTATAGAATTTAATATCTTAGAAAAATATTTTACCTTATATATACCCCTACCTTCCTATATCTATTATCTACTAGTTACCTATCTTTTACCCCGCAACTGCGCGTTATTAGGTTTAGACGCGATCTAGCTAGTCCGATCTACCGCAACTAAGATCTACTAGATGCGATCTAGGTCTATTATTGCCTAATCCGTACTATTACGTAAGTATTACGTACTATTACAAATATTCTTATATAATCCTTATAATAAACTCTACTAAACCTCTAAACCCTTACTACAAATACTACTACTATATAGACAAGACCTTTTGCGATAAAGAAGGTTTCTCTACTCCCGACTTCTAGAATAGACTAGTAGTCGAATTTAGCTTTCAAAGCAGCTTAAGCGTACCTCCGCAACTAGCCTTTAGTACTATTACGCCCCTAAATAATAAGTCTCTACGCTCGTAATCTACCAAATCAAGCCCTTCTCTATTAGTTATAGTAGCGGCTAGACGATAGAAAGCAAGGCTCGTACTACTATTACCCGCGGACGAATATTAGCGCGAAAACAGCCTGCAGTTCCGCGAAGAGTTACGTCTACGAGGTTTTAGAGTACTACCGTAAGAGTAAGGCAACGGAGGCAAAGAGGACTTTAGCGATTCTCCGTATAAGTATAACTATTACTTGGTTACTAGCGGTTATATACGTATTAAGGTATTTCTATAGAGTATAGAGATCTTCGCCTAGCGACTTAACGAATAAGTTACTAACTTGGGCAATAAGAGCGACGTTAGAGAACGAGGTATAATCTTTCTAGACGTAGTATACGTAGTAGTATTCGGACCTTACGTATACGTACTATAAAACTATAATCTTATCGAGGGATTACTACCGCTAGGAAAATTGCTAGACTTCGCTAACGACGAAGAAGTAACCTTATTCTAACGTAGTAGTCTCTTATATTCTAAAGAACTCAATTATATTCGTAGTAACTTGCGCGTAGAATCAAACTTAATCTTTATCTAGTTCGAAGTACTACGAGAGGTTATTATTACAAAAAGAACTATTAACGATAATACGTACTAGGTACGTTTTGTATCCGACGGCGCCCTCTATAACCTCGATTATCTAGCCGGCGTATTCTTCTCTTTGGGCCTGAACTAGATTACTACCGCTAAGAAAGCCTACCTCGCGTAGAACCTCGGAGATATCAACGAGCCAATTGATAATAATCTACCTTAGGACCCTTATAGAGACCCGTACTAGATACGCGGCTTCGTACTACCACGCTAGGACGTACTACTTATTTGTATCTTTACGGCGATTGCTTAGTTAGGTATCTCCCCTAGAAACGAGTAGGAAACGGCCCGTATAGGATACGCCAAAGTCACGATCTTATTCGAAGAGTAGTTATAATACGCAAAGTATTACCTAGGCTACCTCTACTTCGTCGACACGCTGTACCAATTCTTCCTTATCGACCTATCTATAACCGCGTAGTCGATCGACCCGGAGCTATATACCAAGTAGTCCGAGTCTAGACGTATCTAGCTACGTTAACCAATCCTACGAGGACTTATCCTTATACGTATCTAGGACGCGATCTTGACGAACTTGCCTACCTTAACTATAATAACTACGTACAACTTTACCGTAAGCGGCGCGTTCAACAACGTCCCTAGCGTACAATTCCTATAGGGAGTATATGACTATCTTATCCCGTTAGTAAACGACGAATACTACTTACGCGTCTCTAAGAGATTAAACCCCGCCGGCAAGGCAAGCGAGTACGGTAACTAGTTAATATATAAAGGACCAATCGAATACTATCTAAACGCGAACGTATATATAGCCGACGCGATAGCTACCTAGTTTATTAATACGAGAAGCCTAGTATATAGTAGCCGAGAGATCGCGGTAGCCTACCCAACGACCTTTAAGATCGAGGGATTAAACCTCCTCGTAACTAGGCTAGCTCTCCTCAAAGGTATAAGGTACCCTAAGATAGACTAGTATATTCAACGTATAACGTATATCTTTATAGGCAAACGCCCGTACCCGGAGAACGTTTACTAGAACTCGCCTACGCTCGCCTATAGTAATACGTATAAATTACTAATATAGTACTATAAGTACAACACTACCTAAGAAGCTCGAGGTTAGATAATATTAGATATCGAATACGAAGAAATATACGACTAGATCCTAGACTTTGACGTTAGCGACCTTAATACTATACTAGACAGGGTAGATAATTAGCCCTAATAGATAACCTATCCCCTATACTACGATAAAGTACCTATCTATAAGAAAAACGTCCTTATTAGTTGGTCCGCGGTCAAGATACCAAACGCCTAGGCCCTATAGGACTAGTATTACGTAATTATCCTCGAGATCCTTAGTGGTAAGGGACTACGAGTACCAAATATATTTACTAACTTTGGCGATTAGTACCGAATCTATAAGGGTACCGCTGAGGCCGAATAGATATACAATCTATATCGAGTCCGATACCGACCAATATAGCTACAAATCTAGATAACTATAGATAGCTACGGTAGTATGTTTCTAGTTACAATACCGGGCGGTTCGAGGCGTAAGTAGGAACTTATCCAATTCGACGTATACCCTATAAACACAATACAAACTACCCCGCTACTACGAACCTTTGTATAGGATTTAGAAACTATAATTAAGCGCAAGGTTACCCCGAAGTATCCCTAGACGGGATTAGAATAATACTAGCCGAGCCCGTAGTACGGCTAAGACTTTAGAGTCTCCGAAGTAAGAGACCTCCTAGTAGTTCCTAATATAGTAATAATAGTTATAACCTAAGTAGCGAGTAATATCGTCTAAGACGACGACCTAGTACCCGCGGTAGCGGAATCCCCTAAGGCCGCGGAGCTACGGCCTCTTAAGAAGAAAAGTAAGAGCCGAGCTATTACTAGACTAAAGGGCCGAGCGCCGAGCAACCGTAACTCCTTAGTACTAACTAACCGCGCTAGCTTATACGCTAGCCCGGCTAGCCTAGTAAGCGCTCTCGTATTTCTAATAAACGCGGTATTATCTTCGTTAGTAATAATAGGTCCTCTATCTCCTTACTAACAACCTCTATTTCCGTACCAACTACTATTATCGGTCTCCCCGTTACTAACTATAAGTCGGTACGTCGCAAATACTATAGAGCTACCCGCCTTAGCTCCTTAGGCCACGGACAATATAATTACTATTAGAAAGAAGAAAAAAAAGAGGATAGTAACCTTCAATAGTAGAGAGCTCGTACTAGAAGAGTTCGAACCCTTAGTAAACTCTATAGAAGATCTTCTCGTATAAGTCTAGGAGCTCGAGAGTACGAACGCCTACGGAGTAGTAGAACTTACGTATAGCAACTAGAGAGAGAGTACCTTACGCGACTAACTTAAAGAACTTAACTAGAGAGAGAATCTCTTACGCGCCTAGCACGAAGAACTCGCGACGCTAGTTAAAGATATATTAGAGACCGGCTCTAATCTTATTACTAACGCCGCGGAGTTCTAACGCGTAATCCTTCGGCTAATTACCTAGTTAGACGGTAGATCCCTACTACAAAGCGCAATTATAGTAATTGGTCGAGGAATCCTAAGGTAGACTAAACTACGTAACGACTTTGCGACCGACCTCGTCGCTATAGCAACCGCCCTCAGCTAGGAAGAAAAGTTTACTAAGCGCGTAACTACCGCGGGATCGGGCCTAGGCAACTACGAATATTACTAGGCTATACTACCCGCCCCTAAACGCCTACGACTCGAAGGTCACTAGCTATACGTATTCGCGTAGCTATACGTATATCTAGGATTAGACGCTTACGGAGTAGATAAAGGAAGCGGAGTTTGAGACGGAGTTTGAGATAGCGAATAGATAGATAATAGATAACGGATAACGGAAATGCCGAAGGGTAATAGAGAGTATAAAGAAAAGAAAAAAAGAAAAAAATAGAGTAAAAATTTTATTATAAGTAATAAGGACGTTACGATCTCACCCGGAGAGGGGAGATATCACAGATTAATATAGATAGGATATATAGCCAAGGGAGCTCGGATATTATAGCCGAAGGAGCTTGGTAAGTACGAGGAGGCACGGCCTTACTATAAGTATAATAGTTTAGTAGTAATAGAATAATAATAATATCAACAGATTCTTCATAGTTACGTTCAACTACTAGGTTTCCGTAATATATTTAATCGCTTCTTAATCTCCTAATAAATACTATTAAGATAAGTAATACGCTCTTCTAGTTCTATAATATCTAATACTTAACTCTACTTCTCGGCGTTCTACTTAATCGACTTAAACTATTCTAACTCTAGAAAGCTTATAGTATTATCCTTATCCGTAGTATTTACTCTACTCGTAATTATAAGAGCGGTATTATTATCAACCGGTCTAGATATAGAGTTATCTATTTCTTATCTATATATACTCTCTAATAGTATTAGAGTAGAGGTCGTTATAGATTTATTAGGTTTGCTCTTATTATCCTTCTAGCTTCGAGTTTTAGGTTCTATAATAAGCGCCCTAGGTAGCTCGCGTTCGTATAGTTTTAGATTCGTTCGTATTATAGTTAAGGATAAAAGAAAAGAAAGTTATAAAGAGTAAAAGAAAAGAAAGAGAGAAAGAATCTACCTACTTAAATAGATATCCTTCTAGTATTTCTAGTCCTAGCCTATTAATAGTATTAATATAGTTTTCTACAACATTATAGATAATAGTAAATAGTAAATATAAATATAATAGAAAATATAAATACTACGATTAAATATATAAGTATAAATACAATCTGAAAACAACAATTAAAAGGAATAAAATATAAAAATAAATTTAACAAAAAGAAACATTCTATTAATAGAGAAGGAAAGTAGTAAAGGATAAAATAATAGAATAATATTAATACAAACTACTAAATAAATACGTATTAAAGTTTTATTATATCGAAAATATAGCTTATAAGCTTCTTCCTTATCTTGTTAATATTAGTACTATCTATAATAATATTTAAGCGGATAGCTCTAGGCGAATTAATATCCGGGGCTAGCCTCTAGAGTTATCTAAGTCCGTTTTATCAAAATTTTGCTGCTAGGAATCCGCTATATAGAACTTCTTATTATAATATTTTAGTATAATTTAAGTATATAGAAGATACTTCCTACTCGGCCTATATACGCTATCTAATAATAGCTTGAAGTAGGATAGTTATTAGACTATTTCTAAGGTATACGTAGTTATCTATATAAGTCGACCTCTCTAAAGGAGGAACTAGGAACTCTAGAGGTATAGAGAATACTCGTCTTTTTTTTAGACCATTTCTAAGGTATATATAGTTGTCTATATAGGGCGACCTCTCTAGAGGAGAAACTAGGAACTCTATTATAGAAATACGGTACCGCGGTTATAGTAAAAGCTGAGGAAGTAAATATAGTATAGTAGTCCTAGTAAAAGCTAAGAAAGTGAATATAGTATAGTAGTCCTAGTAAAAGCTAAGAAAGTAGATATGGTGCCGCGGTCCTAGTAAAGGCTAAGAAAGTAAATCTCTAGATACGCGACGGCGGTACTACCTCTCGTTTACGAGACGATATAGAATACTTATACGGTAGCTAGCGTACGCGGTAGCGGTACTAACTCTTATTCACGGGATAATATAGAATACCTATATAGCGCTAGCGCAATTATAAGTACGAGAGTAGTACGTAAATATCTAGGTACTAAAGGTAATAGTATCTAGGGTCCGCCCCTAGAGTCGCGATAGTAGTCTCTAAGTCGTCGAGTTTACTTCAATATCTAGAGGTTTCTCAATTTTAAAAATACTTAGTACTAGGGCGGCCTATACGTCTAGTTCGATATATCGTACTATAGATCCGTCTAATACTAATACTATTTTACTTAATAAATGAAACTACTAATACCCTTCCTAGGTTTTTCTTCTTTTTTTTTTAATAATCTATAGACTCTCTCTTTATCCTCCGTCCCTCTAGCGGCGTCGTCTAAATATCTAGACTCAACTCCTTCTTGAACTTGAATATATTAAAAGAAGAATTAAACGCTTTATAATAATAAATCAAATAGTATAATTAATAAACCTACAAAATTTAAACATAGTAAAAAAAAAAAATTAAAAAAAAATTTAAGAAATTAATAGAATAATAATAAAATCAACTAAATAACAATAATAAATTAACAAAAGAAAATTAATCTATAATATAATATATTAATTATCTTCTTAAATTCTAACCTAAAGATGCGTGAATATAGTATACTAATTAGAATCGAAGTTAGAATATCGGTTAGTATTAAACTCCGGGTTAATATTAGAGAGGATATCGATCAAGTTCTTATATTTATTAGGATTAAAGTCGGCTGGGCGAGTAATCTAAACTATTAGGCCTACGTCTAGTTCTACCTTATCTACTATTAGGTTATCTAATAAGTAGTTAGAGAAGATATTATATTCTTCCTGATTAAAGCTATTTGGATACGAAATCCAAATAAATACTTCCGCCTTAATATAGTCGCTACTTTCGGAATTACTAGAATCGGTTGAAGCTTCCTCTTATAGAATAAATACTCGAATATAGTCTACGTATATACTCCTAAATATAACTATATCGTCTAGTTTAGATAGTTTATAACTTCTAATACGACGACTAGTATTCCTATCTATATAAACTTTCGAAATCTTATACGGTCTAAGCTATCTAAACTCTAATTTGTTACTAAAGCTCTAAACTAGTTTCGTATTATATAATAGTACTAAGTTACTAACCTTAAGCTTCGAAGTATAGCGACGAGATATACGAGATACCTTCTAGTAGTTAATTACCTCTTAACGTATATATTACTATCTAGTAGTAGCTTCTTACAAATCTCCCTCTCTTAGATTAAGCTATTTTGCCCGTATAGTAAGAAGGTCTTCTATTATCCTAATAGACTTCTAGTTTAATATACGCTAAGTAGTTATTTTTAACTCGATTAGTAAGATATATTCTTTACCTAGTATTATCCTAGCTAGCGTTAATCCTATTATTCGTTTTATAGTCGTCCGCTCTACCTATAAGATACTATATAATAGAGATACCTAGGGCTTCCTTCTACCGTTAGTTATCTTACGTAATACTATAATAATTAGCCGATAAGTTCGTTTAATCCTACCTTAAGCCTACAAGTTATATAGAGAAATCTAAATCTTCCTTATACTAAATAAGTCAAGAAGAGTATTAACGAAACGATTATTCTCAGAACTACTATCTATTCTAATCTCGAGAGAAACTCCCTATCTAGTAATAATATACTCGTAAATAAAGTTAGTAATCTACTTTATATTCGGAGAACCTCGAAGAGCCTTAGCTTTACTCTATCTACTAAGCTCCTTACGAGTATAAATAATATACTCGAAACCTTCTCGTTTAGGTATACTAGTATAGTTAATTAACTATTGAGCTCTAAGCAACTTACTACGAATCTTCGTTATATTTAGACCCTCGTTAACTTTATTTTAATTATTTATCTAATAAGTCTTATAACCTTTAACCTATATAGCGACGTCCTTATAATAACCTTCCTAGAAGTATCGCTACCTAACTAGTTTAGTAGTTACTTCTCGCCCTTTATAACTATACTTATTATAAAGGCGCTTAATAATTTCTTCTCGCTCTATCGTATCGTCGATAACGCGTCTATATAGTAATCCTCGTACTTCTCGGCGGAATAGTTGTCGATAAAGAATAAGAAAGTTAAATACTTTCTTTCTAATAATATAGTACTCTTTAATAGAGGAGTAAAGCGATGGCTTCTTTAGTATTATTAGGTAATCTACGATTATATAATACTTATTAGTATAAGTACTATCTAGTCCTTACTATTTTCGACGCTTTTCCAACAAAGGTTTACTTTTGCTATCCTATATTATACTAGAACTCTCGTTTAGATCTTTATTTAAGAAGTCTTAAGATCCTATTTAGTTAGTCGTATAGTATCTATTAGAACTAGAAAGTAAATAGATCCGTAGTCCTAGGTAAGTAACTACCCTAAGGTCCGATACTATAAAGTTATTAATATCGAAATTAGGAATAAGAGGAACGTCCTCGATAGGAATATCCTTATACTAGCGAGATAGTCTATTAGTAACTATATTCTTCTTTCCTTTAATATATCGAATCTCGAAGTTCTATATTACTATCTAATTAAGCTATCTCGTTACGAGTACGCCGGCAATATTGGATAATATTCTATTAATCTAATAAATAAGGGTCTAAGTATCCGTTTCGATAATAAAGTAAGTACCCTATAGGTAAATCTTAAACTTCTTAAGTATATTTAAGAGTACTCTATACTCTAACTTAAGAGTATTATACTTCCTCTTAGTAACTAACTAGATACTACTCGTATACCTATATAGATAGCGCTTTCCTTTATACTCCTAAGAGAGCTCTACGCCCTAACCCTTAGTAGATATATCGATAGAAAGAATTAGCTATCCTAATCCTTTATTATACCGAATCGGCTTTAAAGCGGGAGCCTTAGTAAGAGTATTCTATAGTCGAGTTATTACTTCCCTTTAAGTTTTATCCTATATAAAGTCTACGTCTTTCTTGAATAGGAAAAAGATCGGCTATACAATTGTCGTAAAATCCTAAATCTAGATACGATAGTATACGTAGATACTAATAAATACTCTTACCGATTTTAGCGATCTCGGTTCTACCTAATTCATAATTACTATAACCTTAGATTCATTAGGACGACGTCTATACTTATTATACTAGTATCTAATAATATAAAGTCTTTCTATATAGATATTGAACTTCTTACCTAAAACTATTGCCTTCGCGCGCTTAATATCTACGAGTAGAGCGTTAAGATTCCTAATATATTTAAGAATATTCCTTCGAACTCTAGGTAGTTTACTTATCTCGTCTCCGTAATCTTGTTCTAACTTGTTAAGAATATTATCGATATATATATCGCTTATATAAATCTAATGCCAAATAATTGTCTTTATAACTCTATAAAATTAAGCGACCAAATTCGTAGCGCCCTAGGGCAATATCGTTATATAGTAAAGTCCGAAAGGGTATTAGAATACTATTATATCTCTACTTTCTTTGGCAAGTTTAAGTTAATCGTATCCTAAGAAAAGATTAGCTAACGAAATATAAGGATATCCTATAAAAGAATCTATAAACTCGTCCGTAGACGGAGAAATATTAGTATCTCGGATTATTACTCTATTATAATTTGTTGCGCTATTGATTAATTAGTAGCTTAGCTCGTTAATACTATTTCCTTTCTTCGCGACGAGGAACTAAGGATTCCTATACGGACTATAGTATAGCTCGATTCTTCCTATATTAATACGCTCCTTAAGAATCTAACGAGCTATACCCTCTAGTACTTTTAGAATATTAAATAACTTTACTTACTAAGGTATATAATCTACTATCTAGATAGCTTAAGATAGAGTAACTTCGCGTCGAATCCTACTATATTTAGAGAAATCCTATAATAATATAGGCTCCCGTCGATATAATATCTCCTTAATAAAAGCTCTCTCCTCTAGACTTAGATCCGGGTTAATATATATAGCCTTAAAGCGCTTCTCTATTAATCGCGTCCCTCGAGGGAAGGTCGCGTATCGCTTTTCTAAATAGATATCGAGATTAGAATCTAGTTCTACGCTTATCTATTCGAGCATTATAACTTCGCGCTAGTTAATAAGACCTCCTAGGGTCTTCCTATTCTTAAGAGGAATATTAATAGGTAAGACCTTATCTACTTTCTTTTTATAAAGCGTTACGAGTTACGGTTACGGATAAGTTAAAAAATTTGTAATTTCTTAGCGTTTCTTTATTAGAGAATTAATATCCGGGGCTAGCCCTAGGAGTCGTTTACCGTCAAAATCTAACCTTCGCAACCTAAAGTTAGCTACTAAACTACAATTCTTCTATAAATACTCCTCGCGCTCCGCTACTTTCTTTATTTCTATTCTAAAGGTCTCTTTATTTATATAATATAAAGAAATAAACTCGCGCTAGTTAGGTACGTATACTAATAATATACTAATCAGCGCGTCCGGCGCGTCCTAAATATCGAAAATAACTTCTAGTAGTTCCTCCTTATCCTTATCTTCCTACCTTATCGTAATAGTACCCAGTCTAATAAACGCAGAAGAATCTCTAGGTTTGATTATTCCGCGAGCTAGTTTTCCGTATCGAACTCCTTATTATTAGAGGACTTATTGCTTGAACTAGTTTAATAATCCTAAGGTTCCTAGGCCTTATTATCTTTATCGGATACTTCTTTAACTCTAGTACTTCTTAACTAACGAATTATAGCCTTATAGTTATAATTAGTAAACCTAGTATCCTACCAAACCGATTCGTCTCTACTAATAGATCGCGTAACGTATCGAATGGCGCTATCTAGAACATTATAAATCTATAGAGAGAAGCGTAAAGAGAAGGGCTATCCTAGAATAATAGGTCGTAAATATCTTAATAAAACTATAAAGAGCGTTCCGTCATAAGAGAAGGGAGTATCCGCGATTCGAATACTAGTATATATCTAACTAATAAGGCTAATATTATAACCGTTAGCGGTAGTTAGGTTATTCTTAATAGCTTACTACTTAGGATTATTAAAACCGCTAATAGGAAGGCCAAAAGCTTTAGTAGTAGCTATACTTATTACGTTTACTTCTACGCCTATATTAATTATTCCGTCTCGAGATACTTCTCTAACTAAAACTTTTATAATAAGTAAACTAGCAAATATACGATGCTTGCGATTAGCGCGATCTATAACTATAACTATATAAGAGGTAATAAGATTAATACTAATCTTAGTATCTTCTATTAGAATACGCGTATCTGTAGAGTCGGAAATAGTTATACTACTAATATTATAAGGAGAACCCTAAGCTCTCTTCTTAAACTACTTTTATAACTTTACCGCTTTCTTTTCTACTTTTAACGCTTTCGCAGCTTTTATAGTAGGCTCGATTATCTATACTACGTTATTAGGAAGGCGTTTAAATATAAAGTTATTTCGGTAAGGTATAAGTATTAGAAGCTCCTAGAAAGTAAACGTATAATCGCCGTTTAGTATAACTCGTAAAATAACTTTAAATTCTATATCTCGTTTCGGAACTACTATAATTAGTTACTTAAAAGTCGGATTATTATTCCTAGCTTTCCTCGGTTAAGTCTCTCGTATAGTTTCGTTATTACTAACTTCTACTATTAACTAATCTTTATCCTTAGTCTAAGTAGAACTGCCGCTTCTATTATTAATTATTTCCTAGAACTGTCCTAGGATAGTATACTTAACTCTAGTTAATTTCGTTACTAGCTTTATAATAGTTGATTTTATAACTTTTGAAGGGGCCTTTCTAGGAATATTTATAGTAACCTTAGTAGGAGCTTTATTAATATTCCTAGGCCTACTAGCTATAGAAAT
>QWZN01000335.1:0-20055 GCA_003693225.1 Venturia aucupariae | reverse complement strand
AAGAGTTTTAGGACAACTCGTAATATTTAAGAAAAGTATATAGCTTTAGAGAAACTCGTCTTCCGTAATAGATTATAAAAAGCTATAGTCTATATATCTAAGGAACAGATAAAGGTCTTCGGGTTATCTAAGTTCAATTTTCGTCTAGATTTTATTTCGAATAGGATTACTATCTACTTGAGGAGGGATAGCAAGGAGCTGGCTCTTAGAGCGTAAGTATATATATCCTTATCTATTATAATATTCGTACTCTTTTAGCTTGTATCGAGCTGGTCGCTACTATAGGACTAGGACTTTAGATAGTTGGGGGTATTATTCTAGCGGGTTAGCTTGTCTTCCTTCTCCTTTTAATTAGCGTGAAGGGAACTTACTAGGTCTAATATATACTTAAAAGTACTCTTATTATTAGAATCGTTATTACTCGAACCCTAGTATTCTTTATACTCGTTAAACACTTTAACTATAAGGCGTAGATAGTCGATCTCTCTAGCCGCAGCATTTGGGTCGAAATTAAGCTATTCGTCGATATATTTCTTATATTTGGCGGCGATAGGGTTCTTGCGTTGCGTCGAAGAGAACTTATTAAGGCCTTTACGAGTACTATAGAAGGTATAATAAAGCTATTACCCTGATAAGGTTAGGAACGCGTCGTTGAATAAGGCTAGAAATCTCTAGTTCTATAGGGTTTCACTTACCTTATAATTTTGACTAGAGTTATATATAGTATAGATAGTATTAATAGTTATACTCTTAGAACTACGAGACTTATTAACTACCCTTCGAGTAAGGTCGAGCTATTTTAATAAGAAGTTACCCTCGCCGTTAGTCTACTTCCAAGTCTCGTATTGCTTGTAGCGCAACTTGGCGGGAAGGGTGGTATTCTTAAGTCTAGAGGTTCGGGGTAAGCTTGGTCTCGTACTACGTAGTATAAGAGCTAAGTAGTACTTACTAGTATAGGTTGACTTTGAAACCACTATAGTAATAGGAACGGATGTGATCGCTAGTACTTTTTATAGTATCGTAGAGGGATATAGTATACTTTCGAAGTAAAAGGTCGATAGAGTAATTAAGCTTCGGTTGTTTTTATACGAAGGTTAGTTAATAGATTGGAGTAGCGTAAAGGGGATAGGGTTTAAGTTTTTTAGAGAAACTCGGGAAGGCTATAGAATAGAAGCTAGTAGGAAGTACGTATAGAGTTATCGGGTTCGTATACCTACTTAGCGTATTTCGATCTTTTCTACCCCGTCTTTTTATAATACTAAGCAAAAATTATCTTTCCCTCCTTAGCCTAGTAAGTAGTCTAGTCCCCTCGTATCCCGATCTCTCCCCAGGGATGCCTATACAAAAGATTACGAAAGGTTAGGTAGAGGTCTAAGGGACAACGGGTAGGGACCCCGACTATAGAAGATTATAAAAGATTTATAGACTCTCGCTATTTTTTAATAAAATAGTATAGTATTAGATAGACTCGTCTTCGGTCTAAGTTAGCGAAAAGCTACTACTATTAATATATCAAAATTATATACATAGGCCTTGAAGTCGCCTAGATCTAGCTATAAGAAGGATTCCTATCTACTTGAAACGGAGGAGTAGAGAGCCGGTCCGTTCGTTTTATTAAGCGTAAGAATATACTTCTTCCTTATCTATTGAATATCCCTCCCCTATCTAATAGCTCCGACCTTATTATTTATCATAGCTTCTAACTTATAGTTCGTACCCTCTTAGAACTAATAGGACGCTCTCTCTACTATAGCTTCCTAGTAGATAGCGACGTACTTCTAGCCGGCACCTCCTATATATTGTTGAGACCTCCTCTTTTCGGCGTTTACTAGGGAGGGGCGAATAGTATAGCTCCTCCTAGATCCGGGTTAAGAAGAGGTTATTAACCTCTTACCTTTTAATCCCTCCGTACTATTCTCCTTACGTTCTAGGATAATACTTATAGGGCCTTCCTAGAATTAGCCTCGGTTTTAGACGAGTCGTCAAGCGAAACGATCCGGAATCTCTCGTTAATAGCGGCTAACGTACTCTTACCCTTCTTATACGGGGATCCCTCTACTATTAGCGAGATAGCGCGTTTGTACGGGTAGCTTAGGAGGGAGGTAGCCCTATCTAGGTCCTTAGAGAGCTTAATTATGCGGCGGCTTCGTTCCTTTAGGAAAGTATAGTAAAGAACTTAATAGAGTACGTTAGCCCTTCCTTTATTAATTACGATCGCGGACCTCTTTACCTTTAATTAGGTTATAGTAGAGTTCGGGTAGTCCTATAAGGCCCTTAATATCTAGATAGCGTATAGCCGCCGCTCTTAGCTATAAAGATCGTGTGAGCGAGGCGTCGACCTAAGTTTAAGAAAGATTTATAATCTTTTATATTTATTACTTACCTTTATAAACTTTGGAATAGTTTTTTACTCTTTTTGAATAGTACCTTACTTTTGAATCCTAGAGGTAGGTCGAGACCACGCTAGGTAGGCTATAGTTAAGTTGGGAAGGGAAGTTAATTAACGTTAGTAGACTATTCTATTACGAGTTAGCTAGCTTAGGTATAGTAATAGTTCGGCCCTAGTTACCGTCACGTGTATTATATAGCACGGCCCTATAAAACAACGACAGATTGACGAGATACTACTAATAGAATCGGTTATAGGTTTATATACTAAATAAGTCTTTACTAGTTCGATTATATTAAGTAATATCTCTCGCTCGCGAACTATACGTATATCGACAGTTTTCTAATCTATATTTTATTCCTATATTCTTCGCTTATAATAAGACTTCTACCCTCTATATCTTAGTTACTCGTCGGAGACCGATTCTTAGAGGGTACGGTTAAGAGATTAGCTACCGGGGTTTAATTATCGTCCTCGCTAGACCCGCTACCTAACTCCTCGCTTAACGCGCTCTCCGAGTCGCTACTAGAACTACTACTTTCCTCTTTACTTAATTCCCCTCTATTAGAGCTTCCTAACTCTACTATCTATATATCTCTATTAGGAACAATACCTTCGCTATAACTATATAGATCTATTAAAGGGCTTTAGGGATATTTCTTTAGTAAGAATAGGCTATAGTCGGATTCGAGTTCGGAATCGCTTAATATACTATCTAAGCTGCTTGAAGATTCAATTTCTATTATAACCTACTATTTAGAATTCTTCGTATTCTTCGTTCGATACGTTAGCTTGGTTGACTAGCTACCTAGATAAGATTTTATTAGAGAGCTTAATATAGGTCGGATAGGCGAAGTCGTTATCTTAGCGGATGGTTTTACTCCCGCCTAATCGGTCCTTAATATTAAAGGATAAAAGCGGATATATAGGTCTTAAACTCCTTCTCCTATAGTACTATTATTACTAGGTACGATAGTAGGGGCCTTTAGAAGCTTAGTATATTTAGATAGTAGTTAGTCCCTAGGTCCGGTATAAGGCGTACTACTCTCGGTATCTACGTAGGTTAGTCGGTACAACTTATAGTAAGAGACGCTAGATAAACCTAGCCTTAGTCCCTCGGGAATACTCTCTAAATTCAACGCTATCTAGTTATTTGCCGCTGGGGTAGTTAGATATAGAAGTAGAAAGTAATAGGAAATATATACTATCTTTAAGAACGCCAAGATACGTAAGCTCTCCCTTACCCGTTTCGGGCAATTTATTAAGCAGGTCGATATACTAAGAATATATTTTAGTTTATGATTTATAAATAGGGACCGAAAGTATACTTCTCTAAGTTCTTTATCTCCTAGGCTCTCTACTATCTTCCCTACTATTATCTTTTACTTGTTGTTAGTCGTGTGTCCTATATATAACTTATAACTAGATTAAGGATTTTTATTGCGGATAAAGAAACGTAGATAAGGGCGAACTTCGACTATAGGTATAGAGTAAAGTAGGAGACCCGCTTTCTTATTATTTACGTAATTGCTTAAGGTACTATAGGCTCTCGACTTTACCCTCTCTAGGACTTCGAATCCAAGAGTTACTACCTATAGAGTAGTCGAATCTAGGTAGAAATAACTTATTCCTTACTAGCGTATATTTAGGAGTTCTTAGAAGATATTCTAGGTACTCGCTTATAGTAAAGATATTTTCAGGTCTATAAGATATTATAAAACTTTAATAACTAATTTAAGGTCTATACTCGAGCTAATACCCTTCGTACCGGAACTCCGCCAAATCTTCTAAGGTTTAATAATATACGCTGCGATTAATTCTACTCTTTTCGTCGGTAGGTACTCTCAAGATTGGTATAGTTTATTAAGAAAATATCTATAATCCCTTGTTTTTTGTAAATATATACGTTTTGTTTACTCCCGAGTACGAAATATAAATATTAACTTGTCTTTAATAGGACGGATTATAGGAATCGTATAGAATACCCTAAGTATAGGAAGGGACTATCTAAAGCCTTAATACCTTACTACGTATATAAAACCGACCATTTCTTTTATAACGACTGCGACGTAGGCTTTATAAACTAGTAAGCCGGTACTTATAGGGATTACGATAGTATTAAATAGCTATAGATAGAAGAGGAACGCTAAAAGGTTGGATTGGTTAAACCTCCTACCGGAACTAGCTAAGGTTAAGACAACTTACGAGCTAGTCGGTCCCGCTACGCCTCTAATACGGAAGATAATAGTATTAACTAATCCGATAGTACTAGTACTATAGCGGCTGCAGCTCCTCTTGAGTAAGGATAGTAGAAATCGAGAGGTATATTAACCTTTAGATTATCCCTACGACCCTTACTAATTACTCTTATAGTAGAAACTGCTCTAGGATAATAGCGATATCCTTCTAGATCTAAAAGACCGAATCCTCGGTTTCGAGAGCGTACTTACGTCTAGTAAAGCAAGCTATTTCGATCCTTTTATATAGTAGGCGTTTTACGACAAGGATTTTATACACGAGTATAACCGGGTTGAGTATAGGAGTAGAAACTAGTATAGCTAAGAAGTATATTATATAATACCTTAGGATAATATATTATTTAGTTAGAGATATATTAACTCTTATAATCGGGAGCTAGGCTAGAGACTATAGCTTTGAATATTAAGATCCCTTACTATACTTAAGTATTATCAAATCATGCAGCAACGATACCGGGTTACGGGAGTTTCGACAAAATTTGCGGTATTTTATAGTTGTATACTATATAAGTATTATAAATCATTTATAATCTTTTATATATATAAAAATAGGGTCGGTCCCCTAGACTTAGGGCCTTGAACCGCCGCCCTTTTAGAATACTAGTATACTTTATTACTTCAATTAGCAATCTTCCGTATACGATAGGGTAATTACTTAATAATAATACTTATAGGACGACTGCTAGACTACTTAATAGAATCGATATTTATTATACCGGCTATATATATATTATAAATCATTTACAATCTTTTATATACGTGAAAATAGGGTCGGTCCCCTAGACTTAGGGCCTTGGACCGCCGCCCTTTTAGAATACTAGTATACTTTATTACTTTAATAATTAATCTTCCGTATACGATAGGATGATTACTTAACGATAATACTTATAGGACGACTGCTAGACTACTTAATAGAATCGATATTTATAATACCGGCTATATATATATTATAAATCATTTATAATCTTTTATATACGTGAAAATAGGGTCGGTCCCCTAGACTTAGGGCCTTAGACCCCCGTCCTATTAGAGCCGAGTCCTCCCGTTTTCCTACTTAATACCTGTCTACTACTACCTTCTACTCCGTCTAAATACCTAAAGTTTTCGTCGCTACGACGTCTAATACTACGCCAAAGGCCTCCTTAATAGTCGCCGCTATTACTAATAGTACTACTATAGACATCTCGGGTCGTTGTTTATCTATTATAGGTACGAGCGTAGTAGCACGTATCGCCCGACAAAGCGGAGATAGCTATTTGTTAACCCTACTCGCGATCTCGAACGCTTTACGAACCTTACTACGGCTACTAATATCTCGGAGCCTACGCGTGTTATTAGTCCGTAATAATCTTCGATTATAATAGGAAAGGAGGTCGATTAGCTTACTTAGATTCTAGGGTTGCGGGTACTAGGAGGAGTACCCTAGATTCGAATATACTTATAACCTTAGCGGTGAGCTCTCTAGACTTAAGGCGAATAAGTATAGTAGAGCGTATCGACTCGGTTTAGCTCGAGCCTAGCGGCAAAACTAGGTTCGCTAAGTATACCGCGATATATATTTCGGAGGACTCGTTACCGCGATCCTTAATAAGTCTTATAGCCGGGCTACCGGTAATAGTTTCGTAGATCTCCTTATCGTACTCTTGATATAGTACGAGGAGCTCCCTATAGTAGTCTAGTATACCGAGACTATAGCTGGTCCGCTATAACTTCTACTACGGCCCGTCTCTACTAACGCTCGTATCTAGTAGGATATCGTCTCGTAGCTCTGTTAGATATAACTAGACCGACGGGTATATAGTATCCTATTCTATTAGCGAGATTTTACTAACCCGATAGGTAATTTCTATCTCGCTTACGTTAATAACGCCTTTGTTATAGTCCTTAACTACCCTAGTAGTATTTGATACGCCGATAATACTAAATATAGAGTAGATAATAGCAGTAGCGGCGAGTACCTATTCGGAGGTAAAGTATTCTAGGACTTCCCGTTTATTCTTAACGGCCTTGACTTCCGCTAGTATTATCTACCGGTAGCTCTCGTATATAAGGCTGAGATTAGCCTTCTTCTTATTAGAATAGCTAACTAATATGCGGTAATTAGGGTTTATTAGGTTCACCCTATACTTTATAAGTTTGGCGGCAAATATATAGCGGTATATAATTGCGTTTCCTAATAGATTGGTCTCGGTTTACGTCGTAGGTTTGCCTAGAACGGCTCTTGATACTTCGATACTACGTATATTACCGCTAGTAGTATTCGCATTAGCCTCCCCGCTAGCGCGTTTACTAAATATCTTACGGTCTATTTCGTCTTTACGGCGCTTAACCGCTACTGCCTCTTCTCAATCGGCGTTCTCTTTAGCTTGGACGCGAGCTATACTATTTTTAATAATACGAAGAAGTTCAAACGTCGGGTCTATTTAGGGAGTAGTAGTATCTAATAAGCGTAGTCCTAGTATAGCTTTGGGGTTATAATTAGCCTAGGGAGTTTCGACGGTCTTAGCTCCTATATTACCTTTGTCGCCTATAATAAACATTCTCTTAAGCGATCGGACGATTTAGAGGTAATTATCGTAGACTAGGGGTATATCATCGGGATCCTAAAGACTATAAAATATATAGATAGTATATCGCTCGAAATCCTTAACTGATCTCTAGCTAGCGGGCGTTATTTAGCCCTTATTAGATTCCAACGGCCGTAAGTTACCTAGCCCCCTCGAAAGCTACTTACGCGGGGTCGTCGGGTTCGCGTTCGATTGCTAAGACTTGGAGCTATATAAAATAGGCGGTACTTAGCTAACGCGTAGTATTATAGGATTATTAATATCTATAGCCTCCTCTTATTCGGAATTTTTACCTCGTTGTACCTTTTTACGGTATAGCTAAGCAGCATCGCGAGCTGCGTTCTTATACTAGTATAATTCTTTTTCCTTCTTTTTTTCTATTTTACGAACCTTCTTGGATACTATATCTTCTCGCTAACGTAATATATTATCTTACTTGTCGGCGGAGTTGTCGTTTATTATAGGAATATATTATACTAGTTAAGAGAGAGTATATACTTAGTTTTTATTATAGAAAGTAGTAGTTAATATAGAGAAGAAACTCTAGTATAGGAAACTTCAAGATATAATTAGGATGTCGCTAGTAGTATATATTATCGCTAGGCTAACCGCTATGGTTTACCCAAAGTTATTAGCGATTTACGATAATTTATAATCTATTCCGTAAGCAGCTCAATTCGCCGACGCTTTACCGAACTCGATTCGGCTTTAATATCTCGTAGTTACTATTTGGAAGATTTCCTAGCCGCCGATTTTATCGCTATTACTATACGCGGATCCTAAGATAACTCTTTGTTGCTTCCAACCTAATCGATTAATTAGGCCGTAAATATGGTGCCCTCGGTAATAGGTAGGTAGACCGCCTAGTATAGGTTGTTACTAAGTGCACGCATATTAGGGATTAGTCTATCAAAGATAGGGAATATATATAGTAGATAGGACTTCTACTTATTAAGCCTAGGGACGGTTAGTAATACTAGGTACTATAGCTAGACGGGGGGAGAGTAGAATAGAGACTACTAACTTCTATATAGCCTACTTTAGTAAGATATAAATTAAACTAGTCCTAAAATAGTCGAGGAGGTCGGATACACCGCTAGCGCGAAAACAATCCGCGTGGAATGCGTGTTTGGTAGGAATCCTAACCTCTTTTATAAGATACTCCGTTATATAAGATACTACTCCTTTTCCCTATTTAGTCTCTATCTCTCGCTCCTTTAGCCGCGCGGAGATCCATTTGGATACTTTGCTATCTCCTAAAGCTTTACGGATTAGGTCCTCGTATTTCTTCTTGAGGGTTAAATAACTTATAATTAGGTTTATAGCCGTATACTCGGGGCTGATAGCGGCTAGGTAATATCCCCTAGCCTCGGAATACGCCGATAGGAAGTCTATAACAGTATAAGGGTATATCTTACTATTACTCTTAGATAATATTCCTGCGCGTATATACGTACCTCTATCGCTATTTCCTATAGGATGGGACGAATAGAAGCGAACTAGATTCTACTAGTAGTTGTTAGCTTTGTTGATAATATCGGCCATAAAGAAGTTTATCAGGCTAATAGCCTCGGAAACCTCGAATATAGGCTTTTTAGTACCGTTCGAATCCTTAGTTAGTTCTAGTACTACTTGGTAAAATTTATTAGGTAATTACGTCAACGTCGATTCTTCTACGCTATAATGAAATATAGAAGAGGTTACCGGATATAGGCGAGCGATTCTCTTCTCCCTTTTAGCCTTTTTCGTCCTCTATTATCTCGTACCTACGAGTATCTTACCGTCGCTACTACCTATATCCCTTTCTTTATACTCCTCGCCTATATCCCCTTCTTTATACTCCTCGTCGTCCCAACTATCTTGACTAATAAGTTCCTCGGTATTTTCTAGGACGTTGGAAAGGATATCGGTAGGGCTAGACTTTATCCGTAGCGATTTCCGTATTATCTTAATTAGGGTACCTATCGAGTTCCCCCTTCCTTCCGCCGGAATGGATGAATTCCGTATTATAGGAGTTAGTAAGCCGTTATATTACTCCTCTACTTTAGGGGTTATAATACCGCGTACTATCCGATTAATATTTCTTAGTTTGCTCTTCGAACTAGTAGTATTATTAAACCGCTAGCGGATATATCTAATAGATTCTATTCCTAGGCTTTATATAGTACTCTTTTAGAAGGGTCCGTATTAGGGGTTAGGAGATACTTACCTGACCGCGAGAGAATTCTAGTCTATATATAATCTATTATACTCTTCTCTATAATATAGTAATAGATCTCGCGTCGACTCGGGGTGTAGTGGATAGATCGTCGGACTTGGTATACTAGGGCTACCGTTTATAGGCTACGAGAGTAGCGAATAACTAACGCCGCTATTCTTTAGCAGCTTCTTAATAAATTGTACTTTCGCTTTCAAGATATCTAGATAGTCGGCCTTCTAGAACTCTTTAATTAATTGCGTAGGAAGCTTCGCGTCGTTAGTATATATAGGAAGACGAGGATTTAGAGTTATTACCTACGGATCGAGCTAGACCTAGCCAATATAAGCTATAATAGAAAATGTCCTCACGTTCAAGGCTATAACGTTATCGGGGATCTTGGAACTAAACTAGTTTATCTTAGTAGAAACCTGTTGTATAGGATAGGAATAGAAACGTAGCGGAGGTCCAAGCGTGGGCCTCGGAGCGAGATCTAAGGATCAAGTTATAATATTCGAAAGTAACGGAATAGAATCCAAATATATTTTTAAACGAATACTTAATAGTTCCTTCTATCGAATATAGTAGAGGATAAGCGGTGGTATGCCTTAAGCAAAGTTACTACTAGTACTATAGAACAAGTTTTTATTATTTACTACGTGGCTAGGAACGCGCCTAGTATATAGGTTCTAGACTATAAAACTAACTTATTCTCGATCCTATAGCTTCCCGATACTAAGTGTCGGTCCTCTATCGGGTTCTAAATCAAGATTAAATATATAATCTCGTTGCTTAGAGCTTTCGCGTAATAGACTATCCGTTTCCTATTCCCTTCCCAGCCGACTTCCTAGGTACTACTTTGAACCCTATAGTAGCCTAACTATCTAGCTTTGCGATAAAAGCTAGGTCTGTAAGAGCGTGGATAAGACTTAGCGTATAGGTCTTTCCCTTACCCTTAGGTATATACTCTTTAGGAGTATAAAGTACATAGTATACCTTGGAGTTATTTGCTAAGGAGGGCGATATAGAGTTCTACTAGTCTATAGTAAGACTTATACTCTTCTCCTCGTACTCTAGGGATAGGATTTTCTTCTCTACTCTCGCCGGTTTAGGAGTTACTTGCGGGGGTTAAGACGTATCCTAGGCGGAAGCGGACTACGCCGTAGAGGATAATTAACTAGTATATATATAGTATACGAGGCTGCTATTACCGCCGAGCTTCGGGCCTAAAGCGGCTAAAGGCCTAACTTTTTTCCTAACCTTAGCGCGTATAAAGTCGGAGCGGGTAGAGCCGCCGTCGAGGAGTTAGTACTAAAATACTACTACAAATATATATTTAGTACAGGTGCTCGAATAGGTAGTATCGATTGGCGGCGGTTACCTCGGACGGTTTCTATATAGAGGCTTAGGATGCTTTCCAAGCCGTATTAGTCTAGAACTTTAGTCGCTAATATTCTTACCTTTGTCGGGAAGTTAGCTATCTCCTCTATAAGTCGAGGCTTTATTATTTCTAGGCCGTATACTTATAATATTTAGGTCTAGGGCTGACTTTCGATCGTCTTTATAGAAAGCTCGCGCGTGGCGGTCCGCGTTATAATAGCCGCTAGCTAGGATATCCTATCTATATATACTAGACATATTGTGTATAGTATAGCAGGTATTACGGTTAGTAGGTAGGATGTTATAGGAGAGAGGTTATTATTAAGTACTACGTTCCTATAGATTAGATCTATATACTACTGAATCGGTTAGCTTGACGACAAGGACGTATTTCTAGATAACTTATATAAGACTTTAGAGATATTTTATAATTATTTATTATTATTGTCCGGATTACTGTGAAAGATAGTCTATAAAATCTTTATATAGATTAGAAGTCTTTTACAAGGTTTTATATTGGAGACTTTTTTTATAAGGTTTTATAGCGAAATTCCCCGCTATCCCTCTTAGAAATAGTCTTGGGCTATAGTCGTAGAATCTATATATAAGAAAAATATATCTCTTAAGTAGGTTCTCAATACTAATATCAAAGGTAGGGCTAGAAGTAAATCGAGTATTAGGTATATTCTACAGCAGTTGGGTCTTAATAGTATTATAAGGAGCTCGACTTGAAAGGGAAATAAAGTCCGAGCGGATAGGAGTTAGGTATAGCTATTCAAGCTAGTAAATATCTACAAAATATTTCCAAGGTTGGAAGGTACTACTAAATTTTAGTTCCCGTTAATCTAGATATTATTAGACTTGTATAATAAGGAGTCCGGTATCCGGCCGATAATAATACGAGGCCGAGGCATAGTCCTAGACTTATATAATATAATTTAGGCATATCTAAGGCAGGGATCTAGGTAAAAGTACTTGATTCAGGTTGGTCTTTAGGACGGTCGGTTAATATAAGATGTATTAAAAGCCTATTCCCTCTTTATATTAGCTAAAACTATACGAATTTACACGGTATACTTTTTTATACTTGTTTTGGTTCTTCGTTACTAATTGCTATAACTATCCGTCCTTAAGGTATCGAGACGGGATATCGTACCTACCGGTACTATACCCTAGGTACGATGCTGTGGATCTAAATATAACCCGAGGCGTAAGTAGGGACTCTTTAATAGACTCAAACTCGACGCCTAATCCTTTGTAATAGGGCTATCAAATATAAATATTTTTTACGAGATTTCGAGGAGCTATTCTACTACGTTCGCCTAGGAGATTCTAAGGCCTAAAAGAGGGTCGCTAAGGGCGAAGTCTTATAGTTCTATACGTCTATAAATGTTACAGTTGGTAGATTGGGAGAGATAGGGGAAGAAGTAATTAAACGCGGTACTATTAAGCGGCGAGGGGAGAGGGTCTAGACCTATCCGGACCTTTCGGACTATTACTAGCTCCTACGAGCAGTCAATAAGGATTCGTGGTTCTATATCGATAGAATAGTAGTATAGGGTGAGACTGAACTTCGGTAGCGGAGGAAAGAACGCTTTACGGTAGTAGGAGAGAAGAATAGGTCTCTAACTAATACCTACGCTATCGACGTAACAATATTTGCCGCTATCGAAATAGATATTTAGCGTACCCAAATTGACTAAATCACGGTTAGGGAGCTTAGGACTCTACCTCTACTAATAGTAATACTCTACTTTATTACGCGCAGTCCATAGGGATCGCTGTCGGATAAAAAGAGAGATAAATTAAGAGACCGTCTTTACGCTTCTCTTAAGAAATATAATATTGCCTATTTCAAGAGAGGTAATTTCCTTGATCTAAATTGGGTTCTCGACGTATATTTCCGGCACGTCCCGTAGATAAGCTTTACGACTATAGGATACGTCGCTTACTACGGGAAGAAGATAGTCCTAGTAGTATAGTAGAAGGGGCTAAAGGTCGGACTAAAAAGACGAATAATATTCAATTTGGCGACGAGAGCTGGAACGTTAATATAGGACGAGATAAATAACTTTTTCGGTCCTACTCTATATCAAAACGATTCTTATTAGATTTGTAAGGACGCGTACTTAGAATACAATAAGCCTCGAATCCGACGGCGAGTAATCTTAGACCGGCTACCTCTATATATTCTAATCAACCTTCCTGGAAATTATAACAAAGAAACTACTATATAAGGAAAGCTATTTAACGACCTAAGTATCGAAGCTTAGGATCCAAATAGTATAGTATATCGCTATCTTTTTGAGCTAGTTAGGTGCTAGTTTCAAGTCGCTAGTTATTATTTTGTAGCTCTCTAGCGGAGAGGTAAAGAGCTAGTACTCCGAGATAGGAATATAGGGTATATTATTCGGCCAATTCGGGTTCAAAAGGCGTTAAATTGGTATGAGGCATGGCTAGAAAGTAGTATTACTATTACGATGATTTTTCGTACAAAGCCGAGGGATAATAAGATTTCGAGTTGTATAGGGACTAATTATTCGTAAGGAACTATAGAGTAACTTACCTTCTCTTTTTCTATATATAAGACCGGAATAGAAGGGATATTTATAGTAGTTACTAGCGAAATAAAGCGAGGCCCTTGCTTTTACTATTTTATTTGCAATTCTAAAAAGGATTGTAGGGGAATATTATTTTATACAATTAGTATTATTTGGTAATAAGAACACCTAAAGCTCCAATTAGGGCGGTATCGAAGTTATAGATATAATTAGTAAAGTAGTATTTAGTATCCGCTCCTTCGCTTCGGATACTTTATAACTAGCTTCGATTTCTACGACTAGGGTACGATCGGAGGACTATATAACGGGTAAGCTACTTTAGTAGCTAATTGTTTATAAGGAGTACGGGGGATACTTTCTACGTAGAGACTACCTAAAACTACTACCTATTTTATAATCTTCTATACTTAACTTATCTTCTATATACTACAAAATAATCGTTATAATAATATCTATAATACGAATCCCAGACTACTTAGTATAGTCGACGTTTATAATAATAATTGTAGACTATATTAATTTTGTAAATTATTTAGAACCTTTTACTTTTATATAATTAATTAGAACCTTAAACTTAGAGTCTTAGACCCCCGCTCTATTTTATACTTTTCTATATTACTAATCTTATATATACCTCTTAATAATCTCTAAATAATAATTGTATCCTCTATCCCTTCCATACTATTTTATCTATATAGTAATTACTATAGATAATATTTATATTTTAAAATTTTTATAATATTTTACCTTTTTATAAATCTAATTAGACCCTCGAACTTAGAACCTTAACCCTCGATCTATTTTATACTCTTTATTATTATTACTCTTCTAAATACTTTTTAATAATTTCTAAATAAGAATAGGATTTCGATTATCTATCCCTTATTTATTTTTTATATAACAATTGGAAACAATATTTATCTCAAGAATTATTTATAATATATAATGTTTATAAAATAGAAATAGACTATTAATCTTAGAACCTTAGATCCCTACTCTTTTTTATAGCTCTTTATACTATCAATCTTATATATAGTTTTAGTAGCTATTAAATAAGAATAGTATTCTCTATCTCTTCTACATTATTTATATAATGGTTGTAAACTATATCTATATTATAAATTATTTATAATATTTTATATTGATAAAAAAAAGAGTTAGACCCTTAACCTTAGAGCCTTAGACCCCCGCTCGATTTTCGACGTAATAGAAAGATTAGTAGGGGAGAAATTAAGTCCTATTATATAAATAAGTATAAGGCTTCTACCGTATAAATATTAGTTTGAGCTACCTATAGTACTTACTCTTTATTTATATTTCGGGCCGTCTCTATACTATCTAAATTGGACCTAGTCTTGAATCCCGCTAGGCCTATTAAATATTAAACCCTTAAGCCGTCCAATTCTTATTACCGCGTTTCTTAATATCGAAGTCCTAGAATAACTGATATTATTTATTAAAAACGCGGGTAGGAAACTAAGGCTGATCTACTACCTATCCGCCCTTAGAATCCTTCTTTATTCTAAGATACGACTCACTCTATAATAGTCCCTTAAAAGAGGTAGTCTCGACGTCCTTCCTCTATAAGATCGATTCGAAGTTATATAAAATCGCCGATTGCTCCTCTATCGCTACCTTAGACCTAGCTATTAGTAGTGGTAAGCGTTATTAGATAGGTAGGATAGAAGTTACGCGTAGATATTAATAGTAATAGCTAGGACTCTCGAAATACGATCGCGTATTCTCTTCCCAACCCCTAAGACCCTTACCCGATACCTGAATCTCCCCGAGCCCCAATACTACCCCCGACTTAATATCCTATAGATCCCTAGAAGCGGTCCTCTTCTTCACCCTCCTTAAAGCCATCTAAAGGGAGTAGGGACTACTCGGCTTCTAATAAAAGCGATATTAAGACCTAGATACTAAACGAGGCGTAAATATAGTTTAAAGCTGTGAACGGGAGCTAGGATCTATTAGATAATAACCCGTTCGACGCGTTTATTAATTCTATACGGGCCTTTTAAAGCTCGTTATCTCTCTCTAATAAAGCTTCTAATGTCTAAATATCTTCTAAAGATAAACTAGTTGATACGCCAAAGAACTCTCCTATAAGAAATAGACTCTCGTTGTCTTATTTAACTGCTCGTAAATCGCTTCCCGGTCTCTACTTCTCTAAGGGACTCTAGGAAGATAAGTATATTAGCGATAATATTTACGACAATACTCGTCTCGAAACTATATCTCTAGTAATAGAAGATATTACCGAGTCTCCTTTCTAATACGGTTTCCACTCCTTAATCCAACCGTTCTATATATAACCCTCTTAGGAGGACTCAATTACCCCTAGGGTAGGTTCTATTAGTTATATAGTATCGGGGAAGACTGGTACTAAGATTATTATACTAGCTACTAGACGAGAGATCAAGCCTTTACCTATAAGGAGCCGAAGCCGTCCTATAGGCCTACAAAACGATTCGACTAAGAACGAAGGCCCCTATCTAGAGAAGAGCCTTAGTAACCTATTAATTATAATAACTAAGTCGGGAACAAACTCGGCTTAGTAAGCAGTTTTACAGGTAGCTACTAAAGGACTAGAATTTTGTAAGGAGGACTTACTACCTACTAAAAATATATCTAAGTCTTTATTCGATATAGTTCCTCTATAGTCCTTAAAGAATCCAATCGGAAGCGTCCCTTATTTATTAAGAACCGAAGATATACCCGAGCGTTTATCCTTCGAGTTACCTATAACTTCCTAGGGGAATCCTACCGGGAGCGGACCTTCCTTACTAAAAACTAGAGATATCTCCAAGTCTCCTTTTCGGGATATACCTTAAATACCTCGCCTAAACTCAGGGCCTTAAACTTCGAATCGTATTACTACTACGCCTATCGTATCTTCTTCTAATTTAGTAACCTCTTCCGTTTACACGCCTTCAAAAAAAACGTATCCTATTTTTATACCCCGGAGAATCAGCCACCTACCTAAGAAGCTTAAGGCTAAGAAATCGCCCCTTTTACCGCGTTTATAATAAGTCCGGGGCGGGAGTACTAAGACTGCTCCCGTCGAGCTACCCTTTACGACCGGAAACTACCGCCTACCTTACGTCTAGGATCCTAAAGATTTCCTCTTAAATCTTAGTAACTCTGACAATAAAGAAAATATAAGAAGTTAGGATATTGAAGAGGAAAAGAAGGCCGAGATTGACTATAATAGCGAAGAGACGAGTAATAATAAGTAAGACGATATATAGACGAAGTTTATATTACTAGCTAAGGAACGGGTAGTAGTATAACTTACTAAATTGTTTTAATATTAAGGGTGCTCCCAGGCGAGATATAATAAAATAATAGACGCTTATATAAAAGCTATTAGTAATATTGTAGGGTACTACCTCCTAGTATCTACGTACTCGTACTAGATTAAAGGGTAGGACTATAAGTACGGGTTTACTAACCGTGAGAGTAAACTTAACCAAAATGGATTTAGCCTAGATAGTTCTAGATTTCCTCGAAACACGAACATATTAAGAGAAAAGAATTTCCCGAAACCTAATATCCTAAGACGCCTTTTCTAAGGTCAAGATTACTAAGGGGAGGTATAGTATATTTGCTTATATATAGAGGAACGGCCGATATCTAGGCATATACGTATACCGGATTATAATAGTTTACTTACTAAGGCGGAGGGACTAGGCGCTTTCAAGACCCATTTTCTCTATTTCCTAGGCAGGAATATAAGCTAGAATATCAAAACTTAGCTATACTAGCTTTACGAATTTAAGATAGTCGCTTCCAATAGATCTCGCAAAGTTTATAGGGTCGCCTTTAAAGATATACTATAGACCTATCTCGGAAGCTTATACGGATTAGAGCGCAGACACGTATTTCTTATAGTCCTAGCGCTCTACGAGGAAGGCTACTACGCTAATAACTATCTTACTAACGACCTTCTACGGCGGTTCTACGACGAAGCTTTTATACCTATACTAACTAAGGTAATACTATCTTATACCTTACAATACGTTCCCGTTAGCTATAATGTTGCCGTTGCGAATTCGCGTACTAAAGGAGAGTATCGTTCTTCTACTAAATACGACGAAGGGTCCTAGCTCTATTAGTATAACGTTGAGCTAGGAGCGCTCAAAGATATATAGAAGTATATTATAGAAGTAGTAGATAAAAAGTCGAGTCTTAGGATATTCAAGGGCTGTTTTCTATTTGTTAACGCGAAAGGAATTAAGAATAGTCCTAGAAGCAAGATTAACGGCTTACTCGGTAAGGGTATAGGGTAGATTAGAAGAAGAATAGAGGAGATATTTAATATAGAATCGATTAGGCCGGATAACTTTGTACTCGATATTAGGTACGAGTTTTATCCTAATTATAGACGCGGTAGGGCAGTAATAATATATCTATAGAAGACCTATTGTCTTCGGAGTATATATCGTCGACTTAAGAGATATTGTTTCAAGGGGATATTAGGGAAGGTCGTCTTCTATAATAAAGGCATATTACGGGATGTAGGATATATAAATATAGAGCCCCTAGAGAAGAGCGAGTTCTATAAGGAGGGCCTATTCTATATATAGTAGTATAATACTTAGAGTACTTAATCCGATACTATATCTATCTATCTATTTACTTAGAACTATCTCAGCGACTTATCCGTAGATAAGGCGATATAGGAAGCGAATACGACTCGTCTAAAGCTTAAAAACGTTCGACGGTATAAGCGAATCGAAAGAAACTATAGTAGGACAAAGGCTCGGGTAAGGAAGATATACAGTTTAACCTTAGAAACTAGTTTTTCGACTCGATTTAAGGTCCGGATAACTTGGACGCTATTCCTTTAGTTGCTTACTAAGCTTGGATAACTAGCGAAGGACAAATCCCCTTTAGTAGAGAGGTATAATATAAGGTAAATTTCCTACTTATACTATAAACCTTATTAATATGTTACCTATTACCCTTCGGTATAATTACTAATAAGCTACTAGGTTTTAGATAGCGATCAACTACTCCCTATAACCACCCTTTACGTTTCGTACCCGATATCTATATAGGCTATTAAGTTAAAGAGCTGGGTAAGATTTATATTTAGGAGGTACTATACTCTTACCTCTCTTATTAAGATAGCGGCGGTATTAAGTCCGTCAAGTAGTATTAGTACGAGAACCTCTCTCTTTAATACTATAGGCTTCCGCTATCTCCGGTATTTCGCCAATTGCGACGTTAAACGCTAGCCGGTACTAGTATACTAGGATGGTTAGGTTGTAAAGAATACCCCCCGTTGGGGCTTAGGCTTAAAGAAAATAATAAAGGAAAATAGATTTGGATAGTAGGGAGTTCACGTTAATTGGTTAAACTTTACCTTTATTCCAAGAGTTGTAGAAGCCCTCTAAGCCTAGGAAAAGATTTTACTCGGCTGGTTGACGAGGGATACGAAGATTATAAGGGATCTCGGAGATAGATTACAGCTCTATATAGCTACTCTTAGTAAAAGTTTTGCGGACGAGGGGGCGAAATAGAGGATTTGGAGGGTAATAGCGCATCTTTACTTTTATTAATATCGGGAGGAGATTTGCGCGAAATTACCGATAAGAGATAATTCCGGGGCTCCTCGCTAGGTAGAATCTGTACGGTTCTACCTAGTAGGTATAATAGAAGTATTTTAAGGACCTTCCCACCTTATAACTAGTAGCGTTAAGTAGTACGCAAAGACCGGAAAGGATATTCTAATATAGATCTTTAGTACCAACCAACCTGATCCGGCAAGAGTTGTTAATCGAGGAGATTATTAGGAAAGAAAGAGTATAGAAGGTACTATATTTCGAGCAATATATAAGGCTATTTGGATCTAGCTTAGTAGGTAGGGACCTGAAGTAGTAAAGGTATAGGAAGCCTTTTTTCAAGATAAATTTTTTACCTATTATTAGGCAATTCCTTACCCAAATACCTCGACTAGGGGATTAATCTTAATATAGACGAAGAACGCTTATACGGGGTCGCGACAATAGTAGATACGAAGGAGAGAAGGTTTAGGGTAGGTTTATAATAGGAAGAGGGCACTAATACGGAAGCTAAGGGAAGAGTTTCCGCCGAGCTACCCGGACTTTCTCTAGTACGATAGTATATAGTTCGAGCAATTTCTCTCCGAGGGTAGGGAGTTTGCGTTGGATTTAGGCTTAGAAGGAACGCCGTTTATCGAAGAGAAATATCAGCTATATTTAGATATTAAAGATATCGAGGAAGAGATATTAGGAGCGGATTTAGATAAAGAGTAAATTTCTATATATAAGTTCTAGTTCTAATCACGTTCTTAAGCGAGCTAAGCTGAAAATCTTTAATAAACTATTCTATAATAAATGATCCAACTACTTCTACGATAGGTAGGTAGTTAGGCTAGAAAATTTTAATAGTAGTAGATATATTCTTATATCTAAATATAGATTGTTATTCTAATAATACTAATTTAGTCGAGGATTCAAAGAGGATATAACCTTTATAACTAGATATAAAAACCATTTTAATATTTAATAGAGTTTTGTATCTTTTAATTCTATTATCTCTATATCTACGCGTTAAGGGGCCTAGAAGGATAATAAGAGCGTTAAGTATTATACGTTTAGGATACTTATACGTTTACGACTTTATTAAAATATTAGTATAAGTAAGTACTATTAAGTAAGGTAGTATATTT
>QWZN01000334.1:0-20074 GCA_003693225.1 Venturia aucupariae | reverse complement strand
TATAGGAACTCCTAAAATTGGTAATCTCTACTATATAGTAGTAACCCTATACCAAAACCGGCCGATTATAGGGGACGCGGATTTCTGAAAAGAATAGGCCCTTAGTAGATACTAAATCTATCTCTAATCTATTCTATTTCTACTTCTAATCAAAATCTAGAGGATCTTAGAGTAATTGCTTATATCTCTACCCTAAACAGAATGCGAACTCTAGATTGGAAAGTTAGGCAGGCCGAAGAGGATACGAGGAGTAGTAAAGTTAAAGCTAAGGATAAGGATTAAATTCCGTTCGAATATATTTCGGCGCGTATAAGTTCGAATTCTATAGTAGAATTCTAGTATCTTCATAGCTAGTCTATCGGCTATAATCGTTAGACTCTTAGATAGTATAGAAGTTCGTATTCTATAGCAGAATTTCAGCATCTCGTGGTTTGAAAGATATTATATACTTTAAGCAAGTTAATGTCTAAATTCTTCATTTCATACTAGGCTTACTTACCTTGTCCTTTATCGAGCCAAACCTTTACCCGAAAACCATATTGAGCAATTAATCAATAGAGACTATACTACCCGAACCCAAATCCCAAACCTAAATCCCGTTCACCAATCCAAACCTCCTAGAATCGATATTAGCTAACCCGAGACGAGTCTTATCCAGAAGAAAAACTTATAATCCAATTCCTCCTCGCTTAGCTTCAAGTAATTCTTGATCAACGCCTTAGAGGCTACTAGCGAAGTATTATAGTCTACATCTCCACTTAAGAACTCACTAAGGAAGTAATTAAAGAAAGTAACGCAGCTAGAGTCGAGGACCTCGAGGAAAGGGTAGTAGTGTGCACGGTCATAGACTTTATAGACTCCGAGTCGCGTAGACGTAATGTCGTCGGTAAGGTAGTAGATAAACAGTTTGACATCGTAGCGCTTCTTACTCTCCTCTCCAACCTAGATCAGTATAGTATACACGTATCTACAATAGCGCTCCACCTTAATACCGTTAGCGTCCTTGGAGCTTTGTATAACCCTTAGGTAGATTAGGTAGTCTACAACCGAACGGGCGCGCGTAATATACATGCGGGTATCCTTACTCTATCTACCGACAATTGTCATGTTAGAATCGGCTAACAACGGTAGGAATAGCAACTTGAGCTTCCATCTACTCACGTTACCTTCGGGGCGACTAATGCAATCGCCGATATCCTTATTCCAATAGTTAAAGTAAACTCCGGGTTAGACTAGAGCTATATTAAGATTAGTAGATTCGTTGGTACTAACTGCGAAATATTATTAGTAGAGTTCGACTCTATCCAAGATTATATTATTATATACTCGCTTTGAAGGCTATAAATAAAGGGAGTATTAAAAGAGATAAAGAGAGTATTAAAGAAGCTTAAGAGAGTATTGAAGAAGTTAAAGAGAGATATTAAGAGGGTTGAAGAGGTTGAAGTAAGATATTGTTAAAGAAGAAGTTATTAAACTAAGATAAATAGGAGGTATATATAATCCTCTTACTCCGACCGCATGTCGGCATCGAGAAAGGACTTACCGACGTACCGCGTATAACCTACTACTTATGTCATGCGGCCCCCCAATTAAGGTGTCGATTAAAGTGAGATATCGATTGAAGTAAGATATCGATTGAAGTAAGATATCGATTGAAGTAAGATATCGATTGAAGTAAGATAACAAAAGGAGCTATATAAGAAGGTAGATTAGTAAGCGCCGCGTTCAACAAACAAATACTATATAGAGGCCGAAAGCCCTCCGAAATCCACGGGGACTAATATACTAATATACCTACACACCTACATACCTATACACCTTTATACCTATATACCTTTATACCTATACACCTTCACACCTTTACTAACAATACGAAATAACCCCGACGGCTCGATAACAACGTACGAGGTATAGCGACTATAAAGTATATCGAGATAATAATAGTAAGGTCTATATCCAATAAGGTAGGTAATATAGATAACGCGCAATAAACGAGTAAGGACACGATGTTGTAGTATAGAACTAATATCCGGATACTTAGTTTAGCGTCGCCAATCCGAACGAGAAAGGTCTCCGCTGCTCCGCCGATTCTGAATTGAAACTAGACAACGAAATTATCAAAAGCTACGAGAACTAGTTCGAACTCGGCACCTACGTAGACGGCCTAGCATTTACCAAGGCGGCTAAGGGTCTCGGTTACAGGTTAGATCTTAACGATAGAAAGTACAAAGACCTTAATACCGAAAGATATATTACTACGGATAGTAACATGAACGAGACAGGCCTATAGGTAGTTGTAGGTACTATTCGGGGTCTCCTCGTCGCCGCGAAGTGCGTGCTAGATAGTCTATACGATATTTCATTAAGGCTGATAGTAGGCTAGTAGCTGAGCAACAAGATATATATAGCGGAGCGCTTATTCTTCCGCCTAGCCTTATCTACGCTTAGATCTAGCCCAGAATCGGAAGGAGCAAATATTATTATAGATAAGACGGTTATCTTTCATCAGGTAGTATATTTCGATACTAAGGACAAGATATCTAGCCTAGAATCGGAAGGATCTAATCCGGACTTGGTCGGATAGGGTAGGGAAGGAGAATTAGAGCGAGAATATATTGAAAGAGTTACTAACGCTGTTATGAAGGCCCTTGCCAAGGTAGTTGGAGACGTAAACATAATAAACGCCGATAGGACGGCTATCTTTAGTAAGAAGGGATGCTTCTATTCCTAGGACGAGGACGAGAACCAGAATGAGGTATACTAGCGGCGATATCCCGAGACCGCGAGGATACGCGATAGTTTCATAAAGGATTCCAACCGTGTCTCGACATTGGGGATTATAGACTCTAAATAGGGCAAACGCAACTCGGGTCAGGTGGAGCAAGAAACATACGTAGTATCGCTGGAGATATTACTACTAGAAGGACGGGTCCAATAATACTTAATAGGTAACCTTCCTCTCAAGAATTAGACATTGTAGCGCTACTTCTATAGTATTAGTAGTCGGGATTTCAGAGTGTATAGCCTTAGGGTAGAGGCGGATACTTCGACGAAGGTATAGTAGATATTAAGGATATACGATATAGCCGCGAAAGATTGTAGGTTATACTCCATCGGTTTACGTTCAGGGCGGTTTACTAACTTATAGAAAGGGCGATAATCCTAGATAAACGACCAGGGAGACATGTCGGACGCGTAGTAGAAATATTTGAAACTATAGGCCAAGCGTTCCTTGAGGGAGAAAGAGGAATTGAGAGAGGCTGTAGATAGGGTTTAGGGATGAAGAAGTTGGTATAGTACTAGAGGGCGAGGAGAGATAGAGTGAGGCTATAGATAGGGTTTAGGGATAAAGAAGTTAGTATAGTACTAGAGGGCGAGGAGAGATGGAGTAGTTAATCTAGTATAGTATACGTTTAGTCTAGGGTCATGTGAGCCTTGTAGCTGGTTTTACTAGATAACCAAGTACTTGGGATCGAGAACGTATTTCGCGACTTACTGGATTAATAGGATGGGTAAGAATAGTACTAGGTTCGGGAGCTACAGCTATAATAGACTATAAAGTCGGCCCAAATCTTTCTAAGACGTCGCCCGCGTATTACCTAATACTAGCCCTGTTAGTCAAAGTGAGTACAGTCTATAGTCTTAATATTACGAACCCTTTTCACCCTAGGGCGTTACTAGCTTACTACCGACGCCGTCCCTACTATCAAATGTAAGTATATTCTATAATCTTAATACCATAACCTAAGTCATGGCAGCTATGGACGAAACTGAGATACTACCTCGATAAAAGAGCTAAAGAAAATCGACGCACATCCCCCCTTTTTAATTAACAAGTATAGCGTCCTATACCTATAATAGAGTCGATTTAAAAGCCGCTTATCCTAGATCCCAACAACCGCTCTCGTCAAATCTTACGCGTCCTTTACCCCTACTACTTAACGGTCCCAACATAACTAGCTTCCTCTCCCTACCCCTCGAGATCCGCTAGATAATCCTAGGCGAATCAGCCTTGTACGCTATACGAGACGATATTAGTTTCAACAGATCTCGATATACTATCATACATATTGCAGGCTACTCTAATATTACACGTACCACGTTCGCGCCGTTCGTTACTACCCTCTTCACAACCTTTAGCGCTATTTATCCTATTATTACCGATAACATAGGCTTCGTACTAGATACTTGTCTACGTGTACTAGAAGCGAGCATTAAGGAGACGGACTCGGCATAGACTAGTAAGTCTACCTCAAAGATATAGGAATATCTAATATAGCCGGACTCTATAGGGGATAAGCCAATCGAGTAGGGACAGGACGGAAGAGATATAATTGTCGACGCGTATAGGTTCGCAATACTACCTCGTCCTCGTATTCAAAGTCCGGAGCTGTAAATCGGGCAGATAGGAGTAGGAAAAGCAGCCTAGATACTAACTTAATACACGTGGGTTTTATAAGGGGGATGGGAACAATCTAGGGGACGGGCATAGCCTCCTAAGCAAGTACATATTTTGAGGGGACATACTATATACTAAGGTTTTTCTATAGGCTACCTTTCACGAGCTCGGAACGGAGAGGTATTAAACCGTTAACTACGTATAATTAAAAATCCGAAATATATATATATAGTCTCGTTAACAATTGCAAAAAGGAAACGAATAGCAGGGATAAAAAGGAATTGGAAGGGGTTCTCTCGGTAAAATACTCTCGATAAAGGATGTACTAATATATAGCTACCGGCCTACCGAAAAAGACACGTTTAGCGTCTATACCCTAGCGCCCGAATATACCGAGTCAACTTCCTAACTATATAGCTTTCAACCCTACCCTATAAGCAACTCAATCAATCCACCTTCTTACGAACATCAAAATAAATGAAAGACTTAGGAAACTCCTTAGACGCGGCAATTTTTCGGCCTTAAGCAGCCGACTGTATTTGGACTTCAGATCTATCCTCCTAACGATAGATAGTATATATATCGTATTATCTACCAGGAATATTAACGGCATTATAGACATCCCTAAGAGCAAATTTCCTAGAACTACTCCCTCGTGAGTTTGAACTGCCTTCGTAGAACTTGATAGTACCCTTCGCATTAATAAATAGGTACCTAGTATCTCCAGTATCATCTCGCTGGATAACGATAGTATGAAACCCTAGGTATAGGGGGTAATCGAGTTGATAGACCTGTCCCAAAGTAAGTATAAAACTTAGAAATTTCGAAGAAAACTAACCGCAGCACGTGGCGTTAGCTGTACTATACTAGTACTAGTAGCTACATTTCGTACACTTAGAACAGTATCGATATATCCTATCGAAATACTTAAACTAGTATCTCGATAGTCGACGCTAGCGGCTATATTACTATCGAGGGATATAGGCTCGATAGCAGTCGACGGGTCAACGACGGCAGACGGGCTACCTATAATTTTACTACGTATTGACGGGTTCTCGGCCACTTCTATATCTCTACTCTACTAGCTCTAGATAGCGGCGTTATCGTATTTACTCTTAAGGCGCTTTATAGATCGTTCGGAGGTATCAAAATCTTTGACCGTACGCTTCAAAGGAGTTTGCATGAATATATTACCGAGCCGAGGACGAACAACCGATCTCGCAAGATAAGGGGTAGATACCTAAGTACTACTAAAGAACGAGCCAAGATAGGACGCAGGTATTATACTAACTGGTAGTATAGCCGGGATTCTACTACTTGGTCGTAATAAGTTATTCGGAGAGAAGGCTATAGTAAGATCGACGTATTCAATCTCAAAATTCGAACGCTACGTAGGGCGCACCGATTTGACAATCCGTTAGTAAGCGGGGAGAGGGAGTTCGTCTTCGGTATCGGGGTCGATTTTAATTACCTTCGTCGATTTGACTAGCTCTATTTGAGCGGGGAGAGGGAGTTTATCTTCGGTATCGGTATCAAGATTAATTGCCGTCGCTATAGTCTTCCCTCTACTCTTAGAATTGTGGAGGGCCCTATTACGAGGGCGCGGGGTCTATATAGACGTCTCTATTTTCAAATTACTTTGCTAACTTAATGTACTTATTAGGTCTCGTATACTAGCGATCGGAAACTCCTCGGTAGTATCGGTATTATATTCGGGCACAGATAGCAAAGACTACTCTCGCGACGTCGGTCCTCGCTCGCGCCTTGAAGATCTGTACGTCCTTTCCCTAGTTCTAATAGAAGGGGATATTATGTATTCGTCGTTATGTTCCTAGTCATTATTACTTAGAGGTTGGTTACTATTGAAGCGGGACGTGGCGCGGACTATAGAGGTATCTTATAAATCGCCTCAAGCTCTAGTACCGCCTTTCAAACTATTAGTAGGTCTTATTAAGACAAGAGCAGTATTAGAGATAAGAGACGTACCGGGTATAGAGGCGGCAATTAACCTTGATAGCGTTATAAGGCTTCTTATCACTTCTTCGACAATATTAACGATGCTGTTAGCGTCTAGAAGGATTAGTAAGCTAAACGGCAAACGATAGGGAATATTAACACGAACTACGAATAAAGGGCTTATTCTTTATATCGGTAACAGATTCTATTAGCGGCGGAGTTATATAGTCTTGAAATAAAAGATTATATCGAAGCCTAGTTAATAGAATCTAATAATACCGGCTATATAATATGGCCCGTGCGCTAGATTCTACGAATATAATATAACAAACAAATAGTTATAACAAATTTAGTTTACTACTTTACAAATTACCTGGAACTGACTATACCGCACCTAACCGAGGCGAAACCTCGCGTCCAAGTCCATTGAGAAATTAAATCACTTCTATCGTTATCACTAGATACCAAACAAACTTATATCCCTAGACGATTATAAGTCACTCAAATCAAATCGAGCCGGTCATTTCACACACAGTAATGTCCTAATAAAAACGGTAGAGAGCCTCCGCGAAAGCCTAGAAATCCCCTATTAGTCCTCGGCCTAGAACGCGCACGGCAACTTAGCGCTTCAAAACTCACATCCCTAGACGATTGTAAGTTACTCAAATCAAATCGAGCCGGTCATTTTATATATAGTAATATCCTAACAAAAAACGGTAGAGAGCCTCCGCGAAAGCCTAGAAATCCCCTATGAATCCTCAGACTAGAACGCGCAAGGCAACTTATCTCTTTATATACTCGAGGCGCCAGCTTATACCAGTCACTTTGCGCTGCCACGCGTCGGCCGTTAGTAAATTTTGCGTCCCTTTATAATAGTTTACTTTTTACTAACGAGGCAAAGTTCCCTCTATACTTGATACATTCTAAGGACCCGGCGAATATCGGATATACCCGAGCGAATATCGGACATACCTAAGACATATCGGACATATACATCGGCTAGTTGAGACGCTAGCCTGCCACTTACCTAGTAGAACTAGTTGATAAATAGAGGGACGAGCTATCGATCGGGTAAGGAGATTTGACCGATAAAGAACGCGAAACTTGGTCTACTAATATACTCAAAATAAAGCTTACAAGAAAAGACGGAGAAATTCCTTAGACCCTTCCTATAGTTGTATATAGCACAAAGCTTACGGTAAACCAATTATTAATAGCAAAAGGGAACATTCGCGCAATCCTACTTTTATAGCTACAAAAAATAGGGAAAAACTTGAATATCTAGTAAGTAGCTCCGAGCTCTCTCGAATTTAAATTGAAGCTTAGATATATCAGAGAAGTTATAGTCCGTAGATTAAACTTCTAGCCCGATCCCGATGAAGTACTATATTCAAGGTATAGGATTTAGCTTATAGAAGCCATAAACTACATAATCTTAAGAGCTGCGAAAGAGGTGTAGGAATTCTCCCAAAGCTATAGTCCGCCAAGGTATGGACGTCCTGATCAAGAGGAGGATAAGGACTAGGGGTAATTAGGAGTAGGCAAGTATCTCTACTATCGGGATAAGACCTCTCCCGAGTACGAGTTCTACTTTCTAGACATTGGAACATAGCCAACTCGTCCAAAATCAATCATTCCGACTTCGAGAGCCCGACAAGCTAATCAAACCATCATCGTGATCAAGGTATACCTAGATCTACTAGTAGTATAAACACAGTGTATTGGACAAAAGGTTTCAACCCTTCTAGGTTTCAATCCCCACAACCGAAGAGGACAAGGGATAACTAATAAGACGTTGCACATAAAGGCGCTTATTAGGGCGGTAGAAGATTTCTTCGGGCTTAATTTCAGAAGACGTGGTCTGAGTCTATGTTAGCGGAACCGTATCAACCATTTCGGCGAGGAGTACTATATACCTATCTCGGATAATAACGATCTAAATAAAGTCTTAGCTAAGAGTATAAAGAGTAAGGTACTAGATAGTAATACGAGACTTTACCTCTACGTTATAAGAATTATACCCTATACGAGATCTAAAGATTAAAGGACTAAACGCAAATATATAGGCTTAAAATGAACATATCCAAGCGCCGTTCGCAGATCTACCAAGACGGTCGGCTGAAGATATATCTCTAAAACCAAACAAGACGGAGGCAAAGGATATAGATAGAGCTACGAAGGAGAAAACCCGAGTTATCGCAGAATACAATTCAATAGAAGAAGTTATCATATAAGACTATAGCACAACCTTTACTAGTCCCGACCGAGGGAGCGGAAGGCGATAAAGACGACGATAATTAATTAGATAGTAATATAAGAAGAGGACCCTAGGGGTTAGAAAGATCCATAATATTACGAGTTCGAGGTAGGATATACGATGTAGGATAGGCGAGGTAATAGTTATTTCACTAGTACTTATATATTAGACGATAGGCTCCGATCGATTTTAGGAACGAGTAGTTTTGATTCTTTCTTCTCGAATTATAGCTGATTAGCTTACCGATCGATTTTACTAGGATAGATAATAAAAAGTGCTTAAATAGGTTTATAAGGCCTTATACTACGACCGACTGTCGTCTCCGCTTCCCGCTCCCTATTAGAAGACGCTGCTAATACCTACGCATCTTTAGGAACTCTTACAAATCCATAAGGGAATATGGGTTACGGTAAGGTATTACTCCAATCTTAACTAGAGTATAGTATAGGGCTGTAATTTATATTTACAAGATCCTAGGATCCCTTTCTCGCGAAAAAGCGCCTTGGGTATTCATTACTAATCAACCTTACTCAACCCCGTACTATTGTCAAACAATAGCTATTATAGTCGCTTTTAGGCTTATCGACAACAATCCGTCCGAATACAGAAATCTGGATATATAGAATAGAGGGACGACAAGAAACAGCCGTCGACCTTATACTAACTAAAGAAGATCTCCTCCGTCGATGCTTCTCGGGATAGTCGAGAGCAACGGCTTAGTCAAGAAAATCATTCGACACTCGCATCGTTATTAACCTTATATCCGATAGTATATTATCGATCTAGATAACATCGGAGACTCCGCAATAAAATAACGGGCTAGACGAGGACTCTACTCCTTAATTATAGTACTCGAGCGGGAACGGAACTATGCAGCAAGCACTCGATATCATCAATTATCTAGTCTAAGACCCTATAGGGCTTGAGCCATCCTTAGGTACGACAATTCCGTTAAGCCCGCCACTACTCTATCTCCAAGATGGGGAGTTGCGCGAGGTCTAGGCCCACGAGAGTAGTAAATATAGTAGCGAAAGACAATCCGATATTCCAGCTAATACCTTATCAAATAATACGCCAATCCGGCTACGGAAACGGTTAAACTCGACGAGCAACAGCGGTCCGCGGAAACGACCTAGAATACGTATTTATAAGCTACAATCTCCACATCAATCACTATCCAAGACTGAACTAGATAAAACTATAGAAATAGGTATAAGTTGTTCCAGTCTGACCCTCGAGTGGAATAGTACTAACAAACGTAGTAGGTAACGAGATATATACTACGCAGGCGAGCAGAGAGGATTCAACTAGACAAGGGAAAGAGTAGTCTAGTTATAGAACCATCGAGGACGAAGACTTCGGACAGGTAAGTAGTATTCAGTCGAGAGTCATAACAAGCGAATAGGATAAGTATAGTATAGACTCTTTTATCGATAACTAGGACAACGACTTAGACGGAGGCTCGAGGTCGTTTACTACCAGCGAGGACGGCTATACTAATAACGGTGCAATATCTAAGGATAATCTAGGCGAGGGAAGTAGGATAGGTTATATAGATATCGAGGTTATTAACCTAATAGAGGACTAGTTTGGGTATTAAGATATATAGTCTCCGGTTTACAGATTGGTCTCAATAGCTAGATATATTAAATGATTGATATCTTATAATTCATAGCTTACTAGAGCCAACTAGGGCTCCCGACTACTCGATACTAGGATAAAATATACTAATTCTATAAGGAGATAGAAGAGCTAGGAACGCAACGATAGAGATATAACACACCTATCTCTAAGTACAATAGGACGAGTAGGTCTATAGTAAACTTTTCAATAATCGAATAGCTATATATAGGTAGTAGCATTCTAAATAGTCGTAAAGATCCCGTGAAAAAATCGATCAAAGGTTACGTACTTGAAAAATTACTACAACACTTTCGTACTTACACGAACCTCTATTACTTATATAAACCTCTTTCACTTATACATAGTAACCTCGATTCAACCACACGATCGAAATATCAGCTAGAGCTAACGGAGACTCGGGTCGCCCTCTATAATATCAAAGCAGAGTTAGTATCCCGTAACCCAAATCTAGAGACATAACGGTAAAAACAGCTCGCCCGACAAGTAGCGTAGTTACTTTTAGTTTGATTACATACTACCCCGGGCCTTACCTCCGACTAGAGCTACCTCTACTAATAATTATAAGGCGTGGTTATCTCTACCTTACCTATTCGAGATATCTAAGGATCCTATCGCTAGGTTCGCCGGCACGTCCGAGAAATTACGCATCGTTTTTAACGCCATATATAAACTTTAGCGTTTCGTAGCGGAAATCAAAGTACTACTACCGATAGTAGTCGTAGTTAGCGATCAATCGTCTAGGAAGTCAATACTCCTCCGTTTACTCTCTAAAATCAATCTACTACGGAGTAGCTCTACTATAATAAAATATCTAACTCAAATTACTATAATCGCCTCCGATAATCCCTCTATAGATTTTCACGTAAGCGTTACTCTACGCTCCGAATATAAGTACGATCGATCGGTTAACGTTACTACAAGCGGACTCAGTCGCTAGGTAAAGAATAAGCCTATAGTTACTACGATATTTAGGGAGACAACCGACCCGGACAAGGTTAAAAATTTGATTGAATTAGCGCAGTTAGTAGCGCTTTCAATTACTAAGTCTCCCTCGGATTTCGTTAGCAAGGATTTCGATTAGCTAAAGTAGCAACCGAAGAAGGACATCGATAAGCAACGACTATTCTCGCCAAACCAAGTTTGTATTATAATAAAGTCAACTAATACAGCTAATATTTACTTCGTAGATCTTCTAGGAGTTATTTCATAGATATATCTTATAGGTTGACTAGGTACTAGCTATATTCTAATTATATACTAACTACTTCGCAGGGCCCCGAGGATAGGGAGAGCGTAAGTCTAGTCAAAAATATTATCAAGATATACGCAGGGCAAAAGAACGTAGTCGTATTATAGACGATTATAATACATAGCGATCCTCAAAGCAACAATTCCTCTACTATTATCGATAATAATCCTAGCATTAATGCCCGGACCCTAGCTATCCTAACAAAGCCGGACCTATACAGTAGAGACGGCTAAAACTAGATACCCGTTTTACAATATCGAGAGTTCAAGAAGGGCTACGGATACATAGTATTTAAAGGACCTTATAGTAAAGACCATACGGCCTCAGTCGAAGAGGCTAAAGAGACGGAAATAAAGTAGTTTGGGCAGTCCGTAGCCGTAAATCGAGATTCCTAGCTCGCGAAGTTTCTAGACGTTCCTAAAAAGCTTTTAGGCATCGAGAATATTATTACCCGGCTGGATGGGTTGATAAACAAAATAATTAACGAATAGTAAGTATCTATCTATACTTATAGTCCCCTTCCATTTGGTAACTTTATTAACGCATAACTTTAGATTAAAAAACATCGTTATATCGGTCGAATAGGCACTCTTGCGCGCGGATTCTAAAATGTCTAGGCTTCCAACTATCCCAAGCTCGGCAGCGCTAGTATTCTCTGAACTGATGAACGCGTTGGAGGTTAGTATCTCTAAATTAATACGAAATAAGCGATCGGAGTTCTGGACCGTATATAAAGTAGTAGTAAATAAACTACGAAGCTTTATCAAAGTCGATTATAAACCGGAACTTATAGACTCGGATCTCAAAGTCTTCAAACCAGAGATAATTACCATAGAGGATACCGACGAAGAAGAGACAATTAGAAAACGAAAGCGACTAAAACTAAACAAGGCACCCGCCTCCACCTCCAAGTCTGCTACTGTCTCCGTTTCCAAAGTCTAAGCTAGCGATAAGGGCGAACGCTTCTCTCTAGATTTATTATGCGAAGAGATAAAGGCGAGTTTAGACAACGTGGTACCAGAGTTGGCGTCTATTAACTTATTAATCGACTACGTCTGTCGCACCTAGGAGCACTAGGCGAGAGGCACTAATAACTTCTTTACTTCGGTCTATAGGGCAATTCTAAAGCTTATACTTACCACGCTCAAGTCCAAATGCGATAGATAGTATAATTCAAACGTAAATATAGAGTTGTCTACCCTTCTCGGTTCTATAATTAAGGATGTAATCGTAGAAAATAAGCGCTTTATAGTATCTCTACTAGAGCTTCAAAAAGCGCCCCTCCATACGGATTAGAAGCGTGCTACCAGAGAGAAGGAAGCTATCCGTCGCGGTATTAAAGAAAAGCGATGGATCAAGAGACTCAATAAGTTCCTTAACTACGAGGAGATTAAGAAAGGCGTCTTCGTTTCTATAAAGGAACGTAAAGCTATACTCTTAGGTAAATACAAGGTAGGATAGCTAGCGAGAGTAGGTCCCGATAAGTATAATAAACAGATTAGTCTCTTCGTTAGAGTCAGCTTCTTGAATAATATTTCGGGAACCAACGTAGTAGATATATATATATAGGTCTTTAAGGGAAGGGTGATTCCACGTCTAGCTACTAATTTAGTAGGTACACTACGCAAGAATTATTACTATGGGCGAACAACAGGTATTTTAATCTCTCTCTATAACTTGTACTACTAGCTGACTAACTTGTTTCTATAGCCGAGGATTATATAAAAGAGCTATACACAGAGGATAAGACTCGTATAGCGCGCCGAAAGTCCCTAGAGGATTAGATAAGTGCCTACAAGGTAGTACTAGAGGGACTTAAGCAAGTATAATAGTAGCAGATACTTTGACATGCTCTATCTCTCTCGCTGTCTTCCTTTTCCACTCTAGGCAAAGCGTATATAGTATATTGGTAGTTGAAATTGATTATACTTGGACGGTAAGGAAAGGTTAATAGTACTCTAGTAGTAGGCTTTTATATTAAATCGAACCTACGGTTAATCTTTCTTACCGGGTTCATGTCTCTATAAAGACGTAGTATATCTATGAATTTATATTAATACTAGTGGTTAGCAAAGCATCCGTTTAAGATGCCTTAAGTAACTAACGGAACGAATAGTAGAAGGAGAGATATGCTTTTATTTTAAGAAAGCCTACGCTAAATAGTAGTATTCCTCGATGATCCTATAGTTTCCCTTAGGACCGCCTCTAGCCATATCCAGCCCTACAGCTTCAATGTGTACTCGATATAGATATAAAGCTATAACTACTATATAATTCCGCTCGACTCAACTCAAATATACCTATATAGTAGAACCAAGATTACCGCGTAATATGCCTCTAGATACTCCCTAACCCTACTATATAGCGAGCAATTGCCAGCGCAGCAGCAGTGTCCTAAGATAGGTTATACTATCGACTATCGCTATCTACCTACCCCGAAAGCCCCAACGAAAGAATGACTATACCTAACGTATACGAGAATAACTTTTCATTAGTACTAATCCTATAAAGCCTATACAAGATAATTGGAGGCGGATTAAATACGCTAGATAATAACCTAACAGGGCTCGTCTATCCGCTAAGAAACATATTCGTAATATTGAAATCGACATTGTTAACGCTCTATTCGAGGACGTGTATATTATCTTTAATAAGAGCGCGAAGAGTAGAGCGTATTTCAGTCTCTATCAACCCGAAATTTAGATCGCCGTTATTATAATTTCTGCGATAGCCTATAGGACTAGCTAACCTATTTGATTCTAAGGGGAACCTTTTGTATAGCTTATCGCCTATTATCTCGTGGTTAATCCTCTCGTTTAGGAGCTCTTTCCCGTTTCTATCTCTGACTAAGCACTACTATAGAAATATACCGCTTCTTATAGAAGTGAACTCCTAGTCGATGATTACAACGTCCTCCGGCTTACGTATAATCAAGGTCCTCAATTTCGTCCACTAATTAAGTAGTTCACGATCGAAGAGCCTTTTCGAAAATCGGATACTCAGGTCGTATCGTACTATAGTAAGAAGTATGGTATTAGTAGGAGGAGTAACTCGGTCTACGGGTAGTATAAGATATTTGTCGGTATCCGACAATACTAATCTTATAATTTTGACTATAGAGCATGAATAATATATATAATAGAGCGAGGTACCAAAGCGGGGTTAGTAATAGTAGTAAAAGAATAAATACCTCGGTTAGTTATCGATAAGTATCCTGAGGTCCTCAACAATAAGTCGACGATCTATTAGGAAGCCGAATTAATAGAGCTTCTTAACTAAGGCGTCCGTTCTATCCACGTCGACAATATTATCCACGTCGATATTATTATCCACGTCGACAACATTATCCACGTCGATATTATTATCCACGTCGATATTATCATCCACGTCGACATCTCTAGCCAATAAGCGGAAGAGTAACTCAGGATTAGACGATTCCCGAGACTAGGGTAGCCTCGGGACGGGTCTAAGCAATAGATGCTCGACGTTAATTGTAGTAAACGGTAGTACTTAATCTAAATCAAGCTTCGATCCAGCCTAGATACCGGTAATACGTATCGCTGTCTCGAGGATCTTTTCTACGAGTAGGTCGACGTTTCGGTATAGGAAGGTATAGAGACTAGCGTGCCTTTTACTAGCCTTCAAAGGATCGTTGTCTATATATATTATAGTCTTATCGTAATCTGTGAACAGCGCCTACGCAGCTAATAGTACTCTATGTTATTATTCTTCGTCCGAATATATAGAGGCTGTATATCTCGATGAAGTAATATCTGTGTCCTTCAAGAAATAGGTATCGGGCGCGCTTAGAACGGCTCCCCTACTAAACGCTTTCTAAATTCCTTTCATCGACTTGAATATAGTATTACTTAGTCTAGCTCTCTTTTAATACTATACAAGATCATACTCTGACCAAAGGCATTTGGCTATTATATAGTATAAAAGGATACCTTCTTGGAACTTAATCCCAGTAATAGGGTACTAAGACATAGCTAATAGAAGAACCTCTTCTATTTTCGTATAGATAAGAAAAGCGGAGGGTAGTACTTGCATAGACTTTTCGGTTTGGAATAGGCTAAGGATAACGGGGATGACGGACTTTAGGGATAACGATATATCTAGAAAGGTCTTCGCGGTATTACTAAGATACCGCTTTATACAACGTCGAACTTAAGGGAATAGCTCTCGCTTCTCAGTTTTAGAGAACGTAGTAAACAAAGGTTTCTTTAATACAGGGCCGTAGTTGTAATTGGCGGTACTAAGTTAAAGGATCGTAGATAGAATAACGATATTATCGCTTCTATAATAGGGANAAATCCGGACGGGCTAAAAGATCGAGATCATCTAGTACGAAACTACTCTTGAGTATATCTAGGAGGGAGAAGGCTACTACTAAAGAAAAAGCATTTGCGAATTTACCTTACTATAGGACTAGGGTTTAGGGATGTTCAGCAATATGTGATAGTTTCTATAAAGTTAGCTTATTAACGGAAAGGAAAATAGAGCAAAACTTACGACGAAGTCTTCTTTATATTTGACCCAATATATATATTTCAATTTACTCTACCCGGGTCGGAGATATAGTATCTGTAGAATAGTAAGATCTGCCCCCGAGAGTTGCGTAAGGACGTTTCGATTAGAGAGAGTTAATAGAGAAAGCTGTCCGGAATCGTCGGTATTTAGAAGGCGCCTAAATACTAATATACCGATTTCTTCGTCAATTATATCTCCCAATCCTAAAGAAGGACTATTATAAGATAGACGGGTGCGCTTGTTATATAGCTAGGTATCAATCTCGACTAAGGAATAGAGGCTCCTCTTCGGTCTAGATATTTCCCTACTAACAACGGGAACTGAAACTGGAGAATTTCCACGGCTCGATAGTATAGTAGGAGTTAGTAGAGGTACGGCTAGAATAGCTAGGTTGCCAGTACTAGGGGCTGCGGAAGGAATGATAGGTGACGATAGTCGAATCGGTTAATATAGGTCGCTATCTAGTAAAAGTAGTAGATCTGAAGTACGAGAAGAGCCCGACCTTAAAGCTATAACTAGTATCCTACTAAGCTCCTATAGAGGAATGTCTATATTTAGTGGCTATAAGGGAGTCGAGTAAGACTACGAGGGGGAAGGTAAGAATAGATATAACGGCGGTTCGAAGGATATATTTAATCTCGTAGTAATAGCTATATCTTGAGCTAGATCTTAAGTGTAAGTATTTAAATCTGTATATACTTTTGGATAAAATTCGGGATTTACCTTTTTGGGCCTTTATAAAGTGCCGGCGCAACCTCCTTCCTAAATAATTTTGTTGTTTTGTCGGAAAGGTCGCCTATTAAGGATACTTTCTTAATAACTCTTCTTTTCCTGTAGCAACCGTATACAGATAGAGAGGCTGGTCTGTAAGAAAACTTACGAGTAGTACTCTCTTAGCCATAGAGGAGGCCTACCCACGATAGGGGGTGAAAGAGAACGAAAAGGAGAAAGACAGACGGTTATAGGATTATTGGTAAAGAGGTTGGTAAAGAGGAGAGTAGCGGTTTGAAGTCAGCCGATCGATATTAACGGGATAAGGCTATTAAGAAATCTATAGCTATTCTAGGAAGTCGCGACTACTACTTCCGGTCGATATCGATCTAACCCTCAATTCAATCGCAAGTAAGAGGCGCAAGCTTACTCTTATATTAATATCGATATTTTCGAATTGCGAATGTATTATAACAAGGATAGGAGAGATATAGATTCGTATTACAGTTGTACTTCGATAAGATACTTAAAACTCGGAAGATATAACAGTATCGAAATTAGAAAGAACTAGAACCCACTACCTGCTACGCATAAAAAAACTCGCATTGGAATATAGTACCATGTTAACTCTATTAGTATAGACAATCCCAATACAGTCTGACCTTCCTTAGTAACGACTTTATAGTTCCTATAGACATGGTACGACGGATCTTATATTCTCCAATAACGGATCTTCGACCAGGTCGGCCGCACGGGAGTATAATACGAAGATGTCTAAACGGGTAATATATTAGTATAACAAGAAGTAATAGTAGATTTGCCTCGATACGTTACCCTAGTTTTTAGTATTTAGGGGGAAGTAAGAGCAATTAGTACTGCTCTTGGTAATAGAATCAAGCCTCGATATATTATACACGGAAAGATTCGCCATTGCTAAAAGCTAGGTAAAATTAATTCCGAGCCGACTGCACCCCAATACGATCTTACTATTACGCGTAATTTCGTAACCAATACCTCTTCCATCCTTATTGTATTGTCGACGAATAAATGTATCGGTAATAAGCGCTGAACGAGGCGGGGATTATTGGAGATTAAGGCTCCGGCGGGCTCTAGGAGCATGTAGTAGTTATAGTACGCTTAGCTCGGTCGGTAGTATATTAGTCTTCTTGGTACTAGCTTTCGTGCTTGTCTTCCGGCCGGCTAGTACTTTTAGAGTCTTCTATATAGTAGGTTTCTTTTTTAGCTTCTTTGTGGTTGCCGCTATCTACACTTTGCGGATAGGCGCGGGCTTTAGGGGTGGTACGGTATCAACAATAGCCTAAAAATGTCAGATTCAGCATAGCTAGATAGAGGAACTCACTACTTCGTCGTTACTGAAATCCAACTCTTGATCGTTGTCTCTTCTTAGTCTCTTACTAGGCGTAACCTCTAGTTCCGCTATCTCTACTACACGCTATATAGTCCGTCAAAAGAGAAAGTATAGAAGAGATAAAAGAACGTTACCTTTGCTAGGGCCTACTAGTTGCTAGGAACCCGGTACGATCCTCTAGTATCTCTATTAGCTGCTAAATTTTCAACGGCTGCCAAATTCTCATCGACAACAAGAGCGCTACTTCTAGTAGGAGTATCACCAGGGATTAAATCGGCGCGCCCGTTAGTAATTCCTGCGGGTGCTAGGCGAGACGAGTCTGGTACTGGTTCGCTGGGGATGAATACGGCGGGTATTGGGTAGGAAGGATCTTATATTTTATCCGCATCTACGGTATCTAGGGTTACCAAATCGGCTCGCCAGTTATCAATTGATGCGGGTAGTAGGCGAGACGAGTCTAGTACTCGCTCGCTAGCAGTGGCTGCGGATATCGGGTGAGAGTTAGTATCTGCATCTACTAGTACTAAGTAATATCGCTCGCTGTCAATAGCTGCAGGTATAGGCTGGGAGTTGGTATCCTTATCTACCGGTGCTAAGTTACTTAGCTCGCCGGTATAAGGGGAGGAGTCAATTTAGATTTCTATTTCGTCTATAGTATCTATAAGTTCAGCAGCTCGGCCAGGAGATAGTATATACTCTATCGTAGAAGGCTATTATAGTATATCCGTTGAGTTGGTATCCTTGTCTGCCGGTACTAAGTTACTTCCCTCGCTAGTATAAGGGGAGGAGTTAATTTGGAGTTTAGCAGCTCGGCTAGGAGATAATATATACTCTATCGTAGAAGGCTGTAGTACTTTATCCATCACTTTCGGAGCTCTAGACTCGTCTAACTTGTCTAATATATCTATAGCTCTATTAGAAGCGTCTTCCTCTCTAATAGGTCCTATTATATTATATATTCCAAGACGTACTAGGCCTATTAGATTAGGTAACCGAGGAGGATCGTCGCTGAAGGTAACAAGGCCTTTCTCGATCTATTACTAATATAGTTGATAAGCTAACCAATTCGCCTTCTTAGACTTCCTATTTCTGATTTTTTTCTAATAGTATTTAGGGAACTCTTGCGGGTATTTCATTAGTTGTTCCTGTAAGTCCGCAATCATAGCCTTCTTTTTGGTGTACACGAGAGGTTGAGGGAAATAGATATAAGTAAGCGCGATTGGAAGGTAATTACGAAGCCCTTTAAATACATCGCCTAGGTTTTCAGGGCGGTTCGGTAGAATGTAGCCGTCTCGTCTAAAGCCGCGATATAGAGTAGGAGGTATTGTAGTAGCGTGTTATAAGTGGAAGGGCTAGTAGATTAGGGTCGGTATATATATATATATAGATTGTTATTATATGGAGACTACGGAGTGCTAAGTATTATACAATACCAAGCCGCTAAACTTAGCTATAGAGGATCCCCCCCTCTCAAAAATCTTACTATAGGTCCTAAATCCCTTTCTTAGTCGCAAATTGTACTATCTAGCGAGAAATCTACGATATTAAGAATCGTATTATATTATATTGGAAAAGGGGTTTATATATCATAATTGTCTATATTACGAGAAAATATTTTTATACTTTATAGTTTTAGAGGGATCTACGAAAAATTAGTAGATAATATTACTAACTATCTAGATAATTATTCTATGTCTTTCTTACTATATAGTAGCTACGGATCTATTTCGTAGTACCTACGTAGTCCCAAGGTATAGTCGCCTTGTATATAACCTTATAAGGCTCTATATATACTAGAACTTCTAATATAGTTAGAAGTCAACTATTAGAACTAGAATACCAATTATATTTTAACTTATTTACTTTATTACTTTATTTTATACCTTTATTTTATACCTTTATTTTATACCTTTATTTTATACCCTTATTTTATACCCTTATTTTATACCCTTATTT
>QWZN01000333.1:0-20134 GCA_003693225.1 Venturia aucupariae | reverse complement strand
GTAAACGCTAGAGAGGAATCTCTCCTACGTCTAAGCGATAAGATATCTACGTATACGAAGCCAAGGCCGTACGTGCCTTAGTACGTAACTTGGCTTAGTACTAGACTAGTATCTGACCTATATCTAACTAGTCCCGGAGTCTAGAATAGGTTATAGATCCTAATATAAGGTATATTTGTATAAAAATAAGGCTATAATATATTATTAAGTATAGAGGTATAGAGGTATATAGAGGGGGGCCGTATTAACTATTTGCCGGCCTTATATCTTATACTAATAGGCCCCCCTACAACCTTTTCTTAGCTTTTACTTCTTATTGGTTATTTTCAAGACGGGTAAGTTTGTATTATATTGGATAAGAATTAATCTTAGTACTTTAGCGCCGGCTAGCTTACGTCTAATTGGATAAGAATCGATCTTAGCGCGTAAATAAAGTCTATACGCGCTCTAAGTCAGGGTCTAGGAATATGAAAATATATATACTAGCTACGTGCAGCCGCACTAGCCACGCGTAGCCGTAGTTTCTATACTAGCTACGCCCGCCACGCGTAGCCGTAGCAGCCATGTACAGCCGTAGTTTCTATACTAGCTACGCTAGCTATACGTAGCCGTACTAGCTACGCGTAGCCGTAGCTTCTATACCAGCTACGCTAGCCATGCGTAGCTATAGCTACTATACTAGCTACGCTAGCTACACGTAGCCGTAGCTACTATACTAGCTATACTAGCTATATATAGCTATAGCTACTATACTAGCTATACTAGCTATGTATAGCTATAGCTTCTATACTAGCTATACTATCTATATATAGCTTTAGTAGCTATAATACTACTTATACTAGTATTTCTATTACTCTAAGACTATAATACTAGAAAATTTACCTATATAGTAAATATAGATAGAAATTATATAATAATATAGAGCTTAGTTACTATATAGTTTTAAATTTTAGTATAGAAAATAGCTATAGACTAGTTTCTATAGAGAAAATAACTTAAGCGCCTATATAATAGGGGATAGCCCTCTAGATACTAGATAGAGGTAGAAATAAAAAGAGTTAGAGAAAAAAAAAAATATTAGAGGTAGATTTAGTATCTATCTAAAATAAAGAATATAAATATAAGAAACAAATATATATAATAAGTTTAGAGAAAACAACTAGTAATCTAGTATATAGAAGTTTAAAGATAGAAAGAAATTTACAGAAGAAAAATAGTTGGTAATATAGTAGATCCTACTAAAAAGTAGTACTATAGATATTTATTTTAGGACAATAAAGGAGAGAGATAGATACGCTCTCTAGAAAGCTAGAAGAGTAATAATAGATAAATAGTATTTAAAGAAAACTTTCTTCTAGAGCTAATAAAAGTATAGAAAAGTAGAGAAATAATAAATTATAAGGACGTAGAGAATATAGAGATAATTAGTAATATATTATATAGTTAAACAAATATAGAGACTATATTCTTCTTTAACTATCTATTTAGTTATTTTAATAAATAGAAAAACAAAGTCTAATAGAGTACTTGAGAGTAATACTAGTAGAAAGTTAGTAAGAACTAAATCTTTACTATAGTATAGATTATAATAAAAAGAATCTTATACAGACTTCATAATAGTTTAAAATATTAAAGTAGTATCTTAGCTATTTAAAAGATAGAAAATATACTCTCGGGCTCTAGAACTAATAGAGTATAATACTAGAAGTCTAGAAGTAACCTAATAGAGTATAGAGAACTATAGTATTACCCTATTATAAGAATAAAAATACCGGCTATATAGTAGTAGAATATACTAGGGTTATTCTTAAAACGATTTATCATATATTTGTATTACGGACTAAGAATAGTACTAAATTGTATTCAAATAACTTTTTTTAAGAATATAATTATACTAAACTAAACTTATTAAATTTAGTAACTTAAACTTGATTATAACGCTTAAACTATACTAAGGCTACTATAGAAATACTAAACGAAGGATATAAACAACTTAGATAGTTTTCAGGGTAAGAAATAGTTACTTAGATATCTATTAAGATTTTTTGATATTCTATAGCTAGTATTATAGCCTATAACTAAATATTATATAGACTAATTAGAGACCTTAGAATATAAGAATATAGAGTAAAATATACTAGAATATACTAATTTACGGGGTATAGGGGTCCTTACTACTAAAATATTCTGTCTCTAGGCCTAATATAGAATATAGTAGGGATATTCTTATATAGATAATTTTTATAACGGGTAATACTATAGTCAAAAAAGTAGTAGATAAATTACTAATCTAAATAGAGAAAAAAAAAGAGTTTATAAAAGAACTAGACTATAAGTATAAAAAGAGAAAATTTGGGTAGTAAAAATAAACTAGAGACTATATAAGTTCTAAAAGAAAAATAGTTAGCTAGATTATAACTTTAATAGAGTTGAAACTTAAAAAGAAGAGAGAAAATGTAGAAAGAGAAAGAAATTAGTAATATATAATATATAGTAAAAAAGTATATCAAAGACTAAAAGAGTATAAAAGTAGCCTTCTAATAATATTTCTAAAAGATCTAGGTTAGCTAGCTATCTATAACTAGAATAGAATATAAATAGATTGTATATAGAGTATAGAAACTAGTTTAAGTAATTAGACTTAGTAATAGTACAAATAAAAATAGTTACTTTATAAGGATATGTAGTAGATACTATATAGATAGGCGTATTAAGAGAGAAAGGAGATCAGATATATATATTTAGAGTAAACGCTAGAGAGGAATCTCTCCTACGTTCGAGTAATAAGATATCTATATATATAAAGCTAAGGGCGTACGTACTATAGTATATAACTTAGCTTAGTACTAGACTAATATCTAATCGATATCTAACTAGTCCTAGAGTCTAGAATAGGTCATGAATCCTAATATACTTTATATAAGAAGATAAAATATAAAAAGATAAAGAATACTATATAGAAAAATATATATAGAAAAAATTATTTTAGTATTATAGTAGAGTAAGAAGAAGTAAAGAGAATAAAATAAATAGAGTAAAATATAATTAGGATATAAAAAGATTTGAATATTAATAGAACTAACTTTAAAAAATAGTAAATTTTTGAAAAGTAATAACTATTAACTAGAGTAAATATATAGAGGAATTAGACTCTCTATACTCAGTTGAACTATCTCTTATAGAACTTAGTAGGTATATAGATCTACTAGTTTATAGAGATTAAAGAAACTAATAATAAAGAAATTTTAGATAGAGATTAAAATATAGTAAATTAGAAATAGAATAGTTATAGTATAGAGAAAGGAGTAAAGTAAACTAGAATAAGTTAGTAATAAAAAATAGTAAGAAAATAAGTATCTTTCTCTAATAAAAAGTAATATTAAAAAAAGAAATTTAAAATATACTATAAATATATATATATATATATAAGTTAAAAATAGTTAAGATAATATTCCTAGCTTAAAGAGTAGATAAGTAGAAGTAGTCTAAGAGAATTATAGTAGAGAATTATAGTAGAGACTTATAGTACTATAGTAGAGACTTATAGTAGAGACTTATAGTAGAGAATTATAGTAGAGAATTATAGTAGAGAATTATAGTAGAGAATTATAGTAGAGAATTATAGAAGAGAATAGAAAGCTATATATAGAAAAGCGTAGTAATATAATAGAATTAATTAATTAAATAAGACCCTATAATAGTAGACTAAGTAAAGAGTTATATATAATATAGATATAAAAGAAGCTCTAAAAGAAAAGAAAAGGCTTAGTCTTTCTTTCTAAAAAATTAGAGAAAAGATTAATATAATAGTAAGATTTATTTAATATATAGACTACTACTATATTTATAGAAGAAAACTAGAGAATTAATAATATTCTAGAATATAGACGTCTAGTAGGACTATAGACTCTAGCTATAGAGAAAGTTAGAGATAGACTAGATTACTAATAAATTTTTACTAATACTAGCTTAAATAGAGAATCTAGACTTAAAGATAGTAGATACTTTATACTTACTATAGTAAAGATAATTAGGATAGTAGGTATATTATTTATATAATTATTTAAGATACTCTTTAATATTAGATTTCTCTAGATAAAATAAGTAAAATAAGTAATTTACTATCTCTACTAATAGAGTAAATTAAAGAATATCTAAAATATAGTTTTTATAGAACTATAATACTTTAAGTTATAATACTAGATTTATAATAAATAGAGGTATTTCAAGTATTTAACTAGTTGGCAAGCTCGCTAGACCCTTTTGACGAGAGACGTATGAATCGAGTGACCTACGTATAGAGTTCACGGCTTAGATTTGTCAGTAGGGTTGGTATCTGGGTATTAAGACGCCCAATAAAATAAGTAAAGCCTAACCACGAACCGATTACTAGAAATAATACCGAGCGTGTGATATTGAGTATTCTTCGGAAAACTATTAGGCAGGTTGTAATACTACATTTCGAACAATAAGATGCGAGTGGAGAGATGCGCTATAAGAACATAGAGAAGCAAGGACTCAGCCACCAACAATTCGAAATGGAGAAGAGACACCGTGAGATCTCAGAAGCGGAGGCAAAAGCGGGGATCTTGGAGTTGGGGGATGAATATCTTGAATCTCGATTTCGAGGTGGTTTCATGTGGATTCTCTGATCTCTTCGGAGTCGATCTAGGGGGTATTCTGGCGGAGCTTTATAGCACGCTGGATTAACAACCGCTGCGCAAATTGCTGCGGTAGAAAGGTAATTTCTGATTCATGTTTGATTACGGGTAACGGGGGGACTTTAGAAGCGACTGGCAGGGGTGATATTCAATAGATTGAATGAGCGAATACTTGTTGGGAAAGGAATTTGCTGACATGATATCTAATCTCGGTGTTCTGGTGTCTAGTGACGATAACTTGACGCGGATACTAATACCCACTTAGTACCATCTCAAGGACCCGGTCTGAGAAAGTCTCTTACCCATACAAGGACGATAGCAGAGCTCTCAGCCCAACATATGTGAGCCCTTTCATAACATCCTAAACCCGCCAGCCTGTGAAATTCAAACTACCGTTTCTCCCCGATAAAAAAATACCCACGGTTCTTCCCAACTCAATACCCAAGCTAGTCGCTACCTGCCGGGGGGCCATGGCCAAGGCGTTGAAATCTAGCAATACCGATCAGGCCCATTGGCATCATCACGATCGAGACCGCGAGCAATCAGGTTCCACTGATCCCTATTTGAGAAGGTGTGGCCGTGGACTCGCTCAGCATCGCCACCCCAAAAGTGACATTTGTCGTAGATGCATTCAGCACCGTCTCCAGCGTCCTTCCACCAGACCTCGATGGGATAGTTGTTCTACAAAAGTTAGACTTTGAGTGAAATGGATAGATCTCATCAACTCACATCGTTGCATGTAAAGATTGCAGTGCTGTACGAACAGCTAATGCGACCACAAGCACGAGGACCAGCGCGCATACCTCCTCTACCTTCCAGGAGATGTAGATATCGCACGCCTTCCATCAGAGCGTCCCACAGACCACCAGGCATCGGCTCACCGCCGGGCATTGTCTCCTTACAGCGGACGTCCGCCTTCCATTGGTTGTACTTGCATACATAATCGCGCTTCGCGACTGATGTATTGGGCGAATTGGCGGCGACGTGAGCGTTAAAGCCCTTGAGCCATCCCGGATGAGCTTCGTCCATTTGCTGCATGGCATGCTGGATGGTACCGTTGTAGGTCTCAGTCTTGTCCCAATTACCGGGCACCACGGGAAGATCGAAGGATGGAGTGTAGATTTCGTGGTCTGGGAACATGGCTTGATCCTGGAGCTCCGTGGCGGCGATAACAGCGGCGTGATGTGCAGTGGCGAAGACCTTAGAGAAATTATTAGTATCGAGGGTGTATGGTTTGAGTCAACAGCACTTACTCCAACGAAAAGAGAGGCTCCAGCAAGGACAACGGACAAAATTGAGACGCGCATGCTGAAGATTTCCAGCGCTTTTGCTGGTTCGAGAAAGGTAGGTGGGTGGTTGCGGTGAAGAGTGGATGTGGATGAGGTGGAGGGCAGATGTACTAATGAAGAGAAATGAAAGTCGACTCTAAATACCGTTATAGTAAGACCTGTGTTAGCAGAACAGTGTTGTCAGGCCAGATGTTGCAAAGATCACCCCTTGTCATCTCCATCGGCCATTTTGTCATGAATGGCAAGGCCAGTTGGACTCAAAAATAGTTCATCATCTTAAATTCTCCCGGCCGACTGAAAAGGGTGGAAACCAATTCCAAGGCTTCTTCCATGTCGCGATCGAGCTGACGAGATTTCAGGGTCGTTGAAAAGGAGTCTCTGGGGGAGAAACTATGAATCGAATCGCCATACTGATATCATTGGTCTTTATGGATTGTGTACCTCAAGGCTTACCAAGTTAAGCCAGTAGAGATTTGAGCGGCTTTCCACCTTGTGTAAGTAAACTCCAACTGCTTTCAATGTGGCGAGTATCATCCTAGCTCTTGAAGTCCTACCAGCCACCTTTTGTACTCCATGACACCGGTGTGTGTGAAGGCATGGATGTGCCGCATTTCCGAAGTCCTGCATCATTTGTAATAGTTGCCAATCTTCAAATATTGACCCAGGCTGAACAGGAGAGGAATGAGGCAGTGCTATAATGTTCCAATCGGCGAGTAAGAACCGGGTCGTTGCTCTCCAAGCTGTCTATTACCGAAAGATGGCAAGAAGCACCCAGAGGTCTCATCAGCTTGCGTAATTGATGCTCCCAGTCTTGAATACAAATATTTCGATAGAGTTATCCTCGACCATATCCGGCTGTGCGATTGTCTCGGCGTAGGAAGAACAGTGTCGATAATATCGGCGAAGCGATGCCAAGGTGTACATTCATTTCTAGTGTTCCCACCATGCAAATTTTTCCTTGCTGACGGTGCCACTGATGAGATGGACAAAGAAAGTCTTTGGAAGTAGTACTAATGAGACAGATGGGGATGTAACCGAGGAGTTTCCGACGCAATGATCACTTAACGGTCTGAGAAGCCTTGGCTCACCTCTTCGGACTTCCTCGGAAACGTCTTCCCTCATCTTTGACATCGCATCGTCAACAACAATTATGAATTTTCGACCTTCAGGCCAACGTATGCGGCCTACATGGAGAACCATGTTGCGACGAGGCTTCTCAATCCTGCGCTCGCAGAGCCTCCCCTAGTCCCGTATATCAGAGATCTCTTGGTCCTTCTAAAAACCGCACGATCCGGCATGTCCACGAACCAGTGCGGTGATGAGAACAAGTCTACCTTTTTGGAATTTAGAAGCCCCAGCTATCTTTTCGTTTAGCACTCATGTCCAGAAAATTTCTTTCAAAATGGTAATCACAATGCTGATTTTGGCTCTGCTCCCGCATTTCTGAACCATCCAATTACGACCTCTTTTTCCCGGGTAGTAGTCGATAGCTACTCAAAATGGTACAAGTCTATACAAAACGCTCACGATATATCAACAAATTGACCCTCCAGCAAAACCCCTCTCCAACAAGGCTGAAAGAGAACGCCAACTTTACTTCTCCTCCTGTAGATCCACATGCTCAAACTCCCCCTCCTCTTTCCTCTCCGGCAAGAACCACCCAGGATGAACAACATTGAAAACCGTAACCGCCAAAAACATCAGCACCCCATTCAACCCAACAAAATACTCCTCATGAGTAATCAAATACCCATCAAACCCCTGCAACAACTCCACCGTCCGATAAATACTCCTCACCACAATCAGCAAACACGAAAACGCAGTAGCGCCAATAAAAATCTGGACTTTCTTCTCCAACACACCTCGTTCTCTACTAGCTCTCCTTGAAAACTCGCAGAAGAAGAGGGCGAAGATACCGATCGCAGCCATCTGAAATACAATTCCAGCAACCATGATATGCGTCCCCTTCTCACTGGGTCTAGGCGGTACGGAAGCAACGGCAATGGATGCCATGGCACCGCCTACAGCTTGGATAACTAGGGATACGATATCGCAGGTGCAGAAGACCCAGAGGTAGAGAGAGGGCGATATGAAAGACGTGTGACGACCGACGTAGACGATTAAGCGGGATAGAATGACATAGATACCGGCTGTGAAGAAGGTTGGAGCAATGATTAAGGTTGTTATTTGGAGGAGGAAGGCGTTTAGATTGTAGGCGCATGAGGAGGACCATGTGCGGCCGGCCCAGCCCAGGAGTTCGGCTAGGTGGTTATTAGACTTTGTTTGGTTGTCTGAGGTGGAAGGAAAAGTTTTGAGGGAAAGGTTTTGGAGGGGTGACTTACTGAGTGCCCCTAGGACGAAGACTGATGTCCACCATGTTCTTTTCTTGACCATTTGGAACATGTGTAGGCTTATTGTGAGGGCAAAGATGACACAGAAGGCGATGCCGGCGCTTTGACTTGGTACGTAGCCATACAAGGTGTTGACCTAGGGATCGTAGGCCACGCAGCCTTCAAATCGGGTTATCGGCATGTTTGATGGTTACTTTGACAGGAATCTGACAGGGTTGGGATTATGTTGATGTATACAAGCCAAAGGTTGATCGAAACTGATGGAAGAAATGATTGCTTGAAGTTTAATTGCTAGTTGTAATAGAAAAGTCAAGATGGTTTGTATGGATTAGTAGAAGAAAGTCGTAGAGATGGATATATATAAATTCTGGACGAAATGGATTCCGTCGTATAGCATGACGATTCCACTACCGTGGATGAAACCCGAGTCTAAGACGGCGAGAGGCTCGGAAACCGTTTCTAGGTACATAAAAATGGGGATACGGGCGCGAGGTTGTTCAAAAGGAATACATGTCCCAAACCTGTCAGAATTGAGCGACGAAAATCTCCTTCCATGATAATAAAAACTAACTCCCTCACATGTCTTGAGAGCGAGCGGAAGCCGAGACAATTGATGGGGCAATCCTTTCGTGTGAAAAGTTGATGAAGAGCGAAATGTGAAAGAGTACAATTGACAACCTCCAGTTTGGAAAGGTGTAGACGAGTAAATCTTGACCTCGGCTGACGTCTCTTCCAAAGACTCTTCATTGGCGCTCTCGATTGGTAGACGCTAAATATTACAGCGCCACAACGTTGGACTCTAGCGTCCTCGCATACACCTATTATCAAATGCGGTAATCTAAGCGAACGTTTCAACTCGGAAATGTTCGCATTACCACAGGAAGTGGATGAACTCAGCCTCGTCGAGACAATGGAGGGAGAGCCCAGAAAAACCAAGATGGTTATTCGAGCGGTCCGTCGCTTCGATGGTTACCCCTTGCCTGGCATTGACCGTCATTACGCTTGCCTTCCGTTGGATGCAACCCAGAGCCGGTGGCGTGGGTTAGGACCACGGAAACTCCCGCATGGAAGATTTCCAGCTGTACTCGATGGTTGCGGATACTTGATACAAATCTTACGCACACGAGGCGCTACTCGACATCTTTCAAGCAAAACATCAGTAGATTGATTAAGTATAACATTATCACATAGGACCTTTCTTAGAATCGGGCCGTGTACGAAGCGTCGCTTAGGTTTTCTCGCAGGTTGTTACAGACATTGATAGTCGTATACTACACTTTCGTCGTGGGTCCAGCACCAGTTCTCCAACCGACTTTCATCTGCGTCTCGCATCCCAGATCTGTGGAATTCTTCACCAAATCTTCGTCGAGAGCGACCTCACCGGGAGGATAAAGAACGATGACTGTGCTGCCTCCGTAGTAGAAGCCACCTGTCCATACTTAGTCTCGAGGAAAGAACTAGCTTTGCTAAGGCATGTAAGAGGATTGTTCGATTGAATTTAAACGTACCTAAACACTGGCCCCTTTCTACCTTGGCACCAGGCTGATTGAGGCCCTCATTATATTTGATCGAACCAACTAACATTGCGCCTACCGCAATGACAGCGATCGGAGCTTTTGTTTCGGTACGCTCCAATATCATGATACTTCTTTTGTTTTCGCAGAAAACGTCGAGCGTTCCTGGTTCTCGGATCGCCTGAGGGTTCACAGTATAGTACGCACCAGGGATCTCCTTCACACTGACCACAGTACCATTGACAGGCGAATGCCATCTGTGGTAATCTTGTGGTGCCAGCCTGGCAATAACAATCGATCCGCCATCGAACTTCGCAGCCAAATCTTTGTCGCCTAGCAATCTTTCCAAAGTAAACCCGAAGCCTTTGATCCAATACTTCGTTGCCAGGTCCACGGTAGGATAAGCTGTAAGTCTACAATCGGCAGGGCTCGATGCCACAAGCCTATTCTCAGGTTCTGCAATCGGCCTTACGCCATCCTTCAAGCTTCTCCCGAAGAACTCATTGAAGCATGAGTAATCCTCAATATTTTCCTTTGCCAATTCCGAAAGGGAGTCTTCCAGTTCAAAACTCTGAATGAAGGGCAGGATGTGCGCTTTAGATTCTGGAGCATCATACTCCTTTCCCATCTTCACGCTCTGTGCTTCAAGTAGCTCCAGAGTTCTCTCCCAGTGCAGGGCTTTCTCCTGTGCTGTGCCATAGTATAACAAGTGCATGCCCAAGCGAACGTAGAGGGACATTTCTTCAAAATGCTTCTCTCCTGTGTCGCGATCGATGACATAATTTCCCATGTTCCATGTTGCCTCGACACTTTCGAGGTATGACTGAGGGAAGAATCGTTGGAGCCAGCCGTGGGCTTCTGTATGCGTGGATTTGAGGTGGAGGGAGCGAAGTGGGGAGACCGTGTGGTCTTGCGAGACGGCAGTCGTTGTCTCATCCAGAGCTTTTGCTGTAGCTGCGAAGTGCGCCTGGGAAAGGGAGGTTTGGTCCCCCATGTTTCCTTTTGTGGTAAGAGGAGAAATGCTCTGTTGAGTTGATTTGAAGAGCCCCGCAGTTGTGGTGGATATGAAATTGATTTATATATGGATTAGATTAATTGTGGAGAGGAGAAGAAGAAGGCGTGGATAGGAAATACGCTTTGCGCAAGTAGTAGTTAGTGCAATGAGCCACAGTCGAATCTACTGCCTATGCGAAACTAGGAGTAGATCGATGCATGCCCGGAAGAGGAGGGTTGACGTAAGTGTGATGGCGATCTGGTCTTGCCGCACTTAGAGATTTATCAAGGTTAAGCTTAATTCGATTAAGCTTATTTAGCTCCCGCAATCTCACGTGGAAAACATTTCGGAATGATGCTGAACCAAAACCATTTTCTTCTGGCTTGTCTATCTCCAGTCCTTAAAATCTTTGGTCTATTTCAGCCGAAACAATCACTTTGAGCTATAGATCTCTTCAGGCGAAGCACGTACTGGGCTGAAATTGAATCCAGTACTAGTCACGGTAATCATGACACGTATTCTGCTTCCAAATAGTTCTATGGGAATCGTAACTTTCACCAATAAATCTTCAGCTTCACATTGCCGGCGGTTGAAACCTCTACTTCTTCACACGTTCCAGCTACCGTTACCATGAATGAAGCCCCTATTCAAGTTTCTCCAGAGTATTTCCGCAGTTCAAACTCTGCGTGTCATCACGAAGCCTGCCATATTTGATTTAACTAAAATAACGAGGTCTTGCACAGCATCAGCATGGCAACAAAAGATCCACGGCGAAGAGTTCGTCTCGAGACAGCATGCAAACTCAAAAGCATCACGGCTCGGCCGCGTGCTGAGTTTAGAGCGAGCGCTAGGATTTCCACGCGCGAAATTCGGTACCGGCGAGCATATTCTGAGCATCTGACTTGACCCCCAAAATCGTGGAATTCTAGATTCTCAAGACTCCTCAAACATTCAAATTCATTTTTGTCGATTCTCTAAGTTACCCATATCCCTCATAGCACTTTGTCCAAAAGCTCGCGAATGCCCCAGAAAGACCGACGCTGCCACTACTCACGCTGTGTGAATTCGGTATCGGAGTTTCTCAAACTCGAAATCGCAACGTTGGATTCGCTCCAAACATCATTCAAATGTCGCAGGTGGCAAAGTCATGCGACGACCCTCAACTGGGGCCACTTTCGAACCTCCCTCTGGAAATTCGCCAGACAATTTTCGACCACACGATACCCCATTTCAAGCGCCCAGAAGACGTCGGACTCGGCTATATCCTCGATCCATTCATCGAGGCGGACTTTCGGAAGCAAAGAGATGAGTTTAAATCGCGCATTAAAGTGCTAAGAGAGTATGGCGTTGACGAGACAGGAGCTGGATGGGTAGATTCTATTGAGAGGGAATTCAGAGGCGAATGGGAGAGTTGCATGTCTGAAATGATCGACAAGGATGTAGAAGTCTGGTATAAATGGTGGCACCTTGGCGTAGTTGGAGCAAGGCAGAAGTGGAACATTTACACTCATTTCAAGAGAGTCGTCGAAGCAGCGCGGGAGGACCTAGTACAGACAGCAATATCTGCGCCGAGAATATGTGCAGCGACTGGTCTATATGAGATGGGACTGGGAAAGGGGTATGCCAATGACCCTCTGCGATTTCGAGAGGAGGCGATCCGGAAAGGATTGGAATTCTTTAGGTACGCGCGGCTGGAGATGATTGCCGGGATATCTAGAATAAGGGGACCAATGGTTGAGGTTTTGATTGAGGGTGCAGATAAGAGCAAAGTAGAGGACAGAATTTTACAACTTAGGGATTTGGAGAGTGGTTGTCAGACAAGGAGATCGGGTGAAAGGATTGGGCTGAGGAGCAAGTCGCCATGGTGGGACTTTCCTTGAAAGCGAGGAGAGTATATGTACTAAGGGCTTCGATGGTGGGGTTTCCGCATCCCCTTTCTCCCCTTTTGGCAAGAAATCGGCAGAGCGCTTGATTTTCATCTCTCATTGCCACCAAGCTCGAAAGTCGTCGCCGTGCAACCAAAGCATGAGGCTCAATAAAAGTCCTGTCGTTCCGAAGGCGAACATCAAGATCCGCTGATTGATGTCCTTTCTCATCTCTCCCAAGATTGGACTCCAAAGTTTTTGAAACTCATCGGTATCATTTAACCGCGGAAAGGTCTCTTGTGATACCTTTTGGCCCAAGAATCCACACAATGGTCCCCATCCCATGCTGACATCATACTCCATGAAATCCCTTTTCTCCCTCGTACAAGTCGTTCGCACAGCTTCGTTGTGCTGCTCGTACCTTTCCTTCCCCGTCTCTGGGAAATCAAGGCCATGTCCATACCTTGCTTGTAACCCAGTAAATTCAAACATGGCATTTTTGGGCAAGAACCACTGAAACAACAGTCCATAAGGACTCCAAGTCGGCTTGTACCAATCACGATTCATCGGCCAAATGTTGATCAGATGACTTTGATACCACTTATCGATATCTCTTGTTTGCAAAATAACCTTCGCATCAGGATACGCGGCCAGCAGATCTTTCCAGAAGAATACGGACGGGGAATCGGTGATGACTTCGTAGTTGGCGTAGACTTGGTCGAATTCTTTGCGAGTTATGGTGTCGCCGAACTTGTACTTGTCTCTGAATGCGCGGACCCAGAAGTCGCAATGGGATGGTTCTTCCATTGAGGGGACGCGGTAGTGATACACTCCTTTGTAGCCGAGAGTTGCAAATGCAGAGCGAAGGGACATTGTGCCCGTTCTTGAAAGTCCGAGACAAAGGACTTTGACCTCTTGAGGTTCCGTCGGGGAGATCTTCGCGTCGCCAGATGCCATATTGGGATTGTTGATTCTGTTGAATAATATTAACTAGAAGAATTGGGGCTGGGGAAGAAAGCTTGGAGATTAGAGATTCCAATATCTACGAGAATCCTATGGTCGATTGAGTCCGGAGAGATATTTATGGTTTGGAGGGATTGAAGGTGAGATGACGTTGCCTGTCTATGGCTATCTATAGATCAAGCTAGTCAGCATGAAGAAGGTAGTAGTGCTGACTAGATGCGGAATATGTAGCAGAAACTTCATTTTCGGGAAGTTAGGATGTGGAACAGTTCGACAAGGTCGCGACAAGGTCGACGGGAGTCTCAGTTCCATCACGTTTCGGTCGACGTGAAGAGCGTGAAAAGAAAAGTAAGATACCACACGAGATCTTTGGGGGAATTCGAGCTAACCTGAACCATCGAACCTCGGCTATTTACCCAACCCCTTTTTCCCCAAGATCTCCATCGCATCGCTTCACCAGTCTCTCCTCCCCATCGATGGAATTTGATCGCGTCCCAGTACAATGCAGCTCCAATGGTGCGCAACGCTTTTCAATTCGTCGACTCCTTCGACACTGCACATACACTTCTCTCAGCGCAAAGAAGGGCTCTCGGGCTTACTACACTCCCTTCTTCTAATATCTCCTGAACAGGAGTATAGTCATAGTACCTCCTGCTTGGAAGTAAATACTGGAGCAATGCTTATATTGGTCGAGTGCAGCTGAAGTATCCGCTCTAGTTACAGCAGCGCAGTCATTTCCGGTGCCGATCGCTTCCGGAATTGCTCTTGACCATTGATTTACCTTCAAAGCTGTCCCGAAGGCATCCCCAAGCTCTTCAAGGCTCGAGTCCTTGGTCTTGCTAAACAATGCTTCCTCGCTGTTGTTCAAATTGCCGCCACGAATTCGTTCAAGAAGCGTGATACGTCCTCTCAAAAGCTGCCACTATACTTTTGGGATCTCACAGTATAATGAGCTATCAGGGCCCAGCCACCATTCTTCGAAGCCGTCATAGGAAAAGAATGGTAAGAATGCGAAGATCTTCTAGTCATGCCGTCTTACCAATATTCTGATGCCCATGAGCTCTGTCTGCGTTGGTTGTATTCACATCTATTCATTTTGAAGTCCACAGCACAGAACGAGGCGGACAAGACGGCAGAGTGCAGCATCCTTTTCCCTGCTTGCCTTTTCGAAGACATGATCCAAAACGATGACACCAGAGCTGCTCTTGCCGATGTCATTACTGAGCTCAGTAAGAAAACGCGTTGGCTTCCAGTCGAAGAGGCCTATTGTCTCCCCAAGAACGCGCAAGCCGGATCGCTGATCAGGAACTTGATATTTGCCTTCGAAGCAAAGCCTGGTGCTCTGGGGATCGATCCATATCGCAAAGTGATTCGCAATTTTACTTACGTGGACTTCTTCTGCGACTTATTAGTTATGATGGATAGGGCGGGGAAGCAGCGAAGAAGTGGAAGGAGACATACGTGTGCAAAGGTTATGAGCACTAGAGAAGGGAATGCTACATATCTAAATACGGAATGGGCCTGTACTCGGCAAGTTCGGAATCGTAAGGTGCTGGCTCATTCGTAAGGACAAGCGAAGAAACGGTACCATGGCAAGAAATCAAAGGCAGTGACAATTAGCCAGAAAGATCAGGCTGACCATCTTTTCAAAAAAGTTTCTGGTCCTCTGAGAAGCGAAAGTCGCTACGAATCGATCGAGGTCGATCTTAAGTTGACAGGAAATTGGAAGAAATAAAAAAGTGTTAAGGCAACAACCTGGTCACTAGTCATGTAATTTTGCTAATTGTTGACAGTGTTCATGGAAATCATCGCCCGTCATTCAATATCACCACCACCTAGACAAGACTCAGCACAATACTCCTCGCACAACTCAACAACAACCTCCGCTAGCCAACCACCATGGCAGCTCGTTGTTCATGGTCGCCAGCGCCATCGATCGTCTGGGAGGAGAAGATTGAGCGGTAAGAATCACCACCACCACAAAACCCTGCGCTAATTTTTCAAACCAGCGACTGGACGAAAACCATCACCGTGATCGTTGGCGGAACCATTCCCGAAGCCCCGAGCCAGACAGGCACCAATTGCGACAATGGCGCCGAAAAAACCTACGTCGTACACGAGGCCATTGTCCGGGCCGAATCTCCTTTCTTCGAAGCGGCATTGAGCAAGGAGTGGCAGGAATCGAAAGAGCGTATCGTCAGACTCCCGAAACAGTATCCTGAGGCCTTCGATGTCTATATAGGTTGGGTCTACTCCGGGAAGATCATAATTGGTAAATACGACATTGTCAAAAAAGAAGAGGATAGGAAAGCGGCGATCGAGCTTTCTAGTGCTTTGAGTAGAGCTATGTTCTCGGAGATGTATTGCAAGATCTGGACTTCAAAGACGCAATTATTGACGCTCTTCTGGAGAGTGAGTTAGCATGTAACTGGATTCCAACAGACGAAGCAAAGTTCCTGTACAACAACACACCAAGGACCTCCAAAATTCGTCAGTTGCTGTCCCAGTGGATCTTGGAGGCAGAGCTATGCGACTTCATATGCACAGAAGAACATGAACCTTACAACACCGTTGAGTTTCTTCAGGACGTTCTGCGTGCGAAGCTCAAAGATACCAATAAGATCGATGGAGAGGACGAAGACGAGAGCGAAGACCAGAGCTCAGTTGAGACAGACAGCTCGGACGATTACCAAGACGATGAAGACAGTCCCCCACTGAAAAGAAGAAGGCTCGGTTCGGATACAGTGGCACCAATATTCAAGGGGAAGTCTTCCTCAACGGTAAGCACATGCAAGTACCATGAACATGGCAAAGACCGACCTTGCTATAAGCTCAGATTCGGCGTAGGTCGCCCAAGCGAGTGACCTTGCATTCAAAAGACGGTCAATCCAAGCCTTCATTTCGGGGATAGTGGATACCTCAAAGCTCAGAAACCGATTCAACTCTCGAAAAAGGTCGACTTCGTTTCCCAATTTGGAGAAGGGGAGAAGTGGTACAATGGAATTTGATTGCGTTACGTAACAGGAATCCGAAGGCACAGAAAACAAGCAACCTGTATCAAGACTTCGAGTGGAGCATGAAGCATGAAGCAAAAGATGGCAACGAGTGTGAATCTTTGACAACAATTGATTTCGCAGCCTTTTTACTAATGACCTTGATAACGACGCTGGCTAGAAATATGTACGACATCAGTCGTGGATTTGGAAGTGCCTAAATGACTATAAGTAGTCATCCCTTTACCATTCAGTAAACTGGAGACTGACATCTTTAGCCTATAAAGAGTTTTTAGGTCTCATTAGAGGGTGCGTCTTTCAACCTAACTCACCCCTGCTCTATCCTATACTTACGAGATAAACAAGATTCCATCAACAAGTCTCCACACGAAACACAAAATCTCCACAATTATTACAGCCTATACATTTCCTCATGACAATTCCTACAAAGCTGAGGTATAGTATCTCAATCCATTCATACACGAACATTGCATCTTACAAGAACCCATACGTACATAAAATTGCCAAACTCTCCAAGGGCGAGGAAACAATTTCGACCCATATCTACCACTCGCCACAGCCAGCCAACGATCCAATACCCAATCTCAAACCCCTTGCACGTATTTCTATGAATATACCTGACCTCTTTCTAGCAGAACCAGCTGCTCAAAATATTTACTACAAAAGCGTCGATGACAACGTCTTTGAAATCGGTGTTTAGTAGTATATCGCCTAGAATTTGGGTAGGCATGTTGTAACTTACTAGTATATCTTTTTATCAAATTCCCGATTATTAATCATCGAAATGTGATTCCCTGCCGGTTGTAGTAGATTATAGCTGATAGAACTTGAATTACTCGATGTCTGGCCTCGAAGGAAATGATACCAGAGCTGTGTTGACAGCTGGGGTTGTGACAATACTAGCATGGCGCCCGTGTTGATCGTGCCCAAAGCTGTCAGATAACAATTGAATATCGAGGCCATTCTTGCGTTGCGTTTAACACAGCTAGTCACCTCTGTAGATGGAAATGGGGTTTGGTAAGATTGGAAAAGAGAATGTGCATGAGTGAGCAAGAGAGAAGGTGCGTGAGTGAGTAAGCGACCACCGAACCCGCTCTCTTCAAACACCACTGCACCCAAAACACTGAGATCGGCCGGTTAATTATGGTTAATCTTGAGTGACTAAGCTTTAGGTAACTTATTAAGATTTCTAGAACAGAACCTCACTCTTAACTTCCCTCAACCTTATACAATATACACAACTCTATCACATCTCATCAAGAGTCCCGTCCGCATCAGTCGCCAACATGAAAAAGTCTAAGAACCAATCTCTTCTCTTCGAAGATTCTTCCGAGCAGTAAGCACAACACCGAACAAATGGTCTATATACTCACTAATTATAACACAAAGTGACTGGGTCAAAATCATCACCGTGAGAGTTGGCGGAAGCACGCCGGAAGTCAGCAGCCAGACGGTCGACATAGACTACACCATTACCCGCGATTTTCTCGTCTACGAAGACATATTCCGCCAGCAATCGCCCTTCTTCGAAGCGGCTCTGGGACGCGATTTCAAAGAAGCACATGATCGAGTTGTCAAGCTACCAGAGCACACGCCAGAAGCCTTTGAGATTTACCTTCGTTGGGTTTATTCAAGTCGAATTGTCGTTCCGAATGAAGCTGACGACAACGAATCTGAGGCTTCCAAGGCAATGGTCAGTCTACTATGTCGCTCCTACGTCCTCGGAGACATCCTTCAAGATGTGGACTTCAAAGACGCCTTGGTCGACGCTTTCATCCAGAAGACCTCGTCAAGTGGATACTTGCCAACGGAGGAAGCCAAATATGTCTACGGAAACACCATTGAGGGCGCTCCTCTGCATCGAGTCTTTGCTACCTTGAGCGCTGAGGAATGTGTGGGCTTTACCGAAGGTAATAAGTCCACCATCTACGGCGATTTCGTGTGGGGCAAGAATGAACAACAGTACAGCACTGTCGAATTTCTCTGCGATGTGATGAAACTGGTGGAGCGACGATTGAACCCAGGAGCGTTCCCAGGATCGGATGAGAATCATGGCGTCAAGTGGGATGAGAAGACATGCAGGTACCACGAGCATAAAGAAGGAATTTGCTACAAAGCCAGGATCGGGGTTAGAGAGGTCTAGTCAGACGGTTTACCACAATCCTCAAACGCGGGTGATGATAGCAACAAAGAGTGAGCAGCAAATCCGATTCTGCTGGTACTTGACATGGCGGATTGCAGATTGTTAAGGATTGGGGGAATGATTGTGCGGCAGTTTGCCAACCTTGTCGATTCTCGAAGTTGGAAAGGCAGGAGCTGCTTCGTGGGATGCTACTTCCTAGTATTTACGGGGATGCCATGGGGGCCTACAAATCAACGATTCTTGGCCATTTTCACGCTTTCTCTCTCCCATATCTGTCATAAACCCCTCCACAATACCGTGTAGATTGAGCCAAAAAGACGAAGAATACGAGGAACCACTCGTGTCTTTGCGGTGTTCGATGCATATGTCTGACAATATCGCGCCGCCAGTATCTCGTGACCGGAAACTTTTGTCCTAAACCTTCTCAGGTGTATCAACCTTCTCAGGCGTATTATACCCTCATCTCTTAGTCTCAATCGAATTGACGCACAAACACCAGTACAGTCTTCACTCACACCCCTCTAGCCGCCTCCCCCAAGCCCTGCACCCCCTTCAAATCAACCTCGACATCCCCATCTCCCTCAATAACATCCTCATCCAACTCCTCCATACACTCAACGACCAACCTCAAGCTCTCCCAAAACCCATTCACGCTAACTCTCAACATACGATTCGTAGTCGCACTATAGCTCACGACCAGTATTGATAAATTCTCACCGGGTTCATAAGCGGAGGGAGAGGAGAGCGTGAAGGAGCGGCGGACGAGAGGGGAGAGCTCTTTATCGACTTCGAGGGCGCGGAGGGCGATTGACGAGAGGCGGGAGAGGAGGAGGGGGATGGATAACGTCCTACACCGAGATCAATTATAGGGCGGAGGAGGGAACGGAGGAGGGCGGTAACCTACACTTTACACGGAAAATCATCTCTGTCGTCGGCCATTGTGAAATTTGAGGGTGGGTTGTTTCAGGGGTGTGGGGGGAGTCGATGAAAAGGGGACTGACTATGGAGGCCACCGGTGGCCTCCCTCGGCCTTTCTTTACTCGCTTAAATCGAGCCCATTTCGCTTAAAGTGCGCCCAATTTTAGCGTTATAAACGAAGCTATATCTTACTAGAAGCGAGCTTTAGTTAATATTTCCTTAGTACGCAACCTGTATAAGTATGAATCCTTCGCATAAGTATATTTAATTAAGTAAGTCTAAATTATAGACTATTCCTTCGTTAAGGACGAAAGAAAACTATATTTAGTAACTCTAAACTATAATTACTATACCTCCTTAGAATTTACCGACTTTAGATATTTAGGACTTCTAACCCTCGTTAAGAACGAGTAAGCTATAGT
>QWZN01000332.1:0-20240 GCA_003693225.1 Venturia aucupariae | reverse complement strand
TATATCCTAGTACTATTTTCACTAGTAGGATAGCAAATCTTAACTAGAATTAAAAACTAGTAATATATCCAACTAAGTATAGGTCGTAAGTAAGATTGTAAGTCCTACTTCAACTAAAAAGCCCGAATTTTCAATCTAGGTAATATACTAATCTCAACTACTTAATATTCTTAGCCTATTCTAGAAGATATATCTCCCTTGAAAAGACCTTTGGAATCTAGTATGTAGACCCTAACTATAAAATTAGTATTAGAATATATACCTTTCTTACTTAATAGACCTTCTCTTCCTATAAATCTATAATTTAGATAGCTACTATTCTACTTTTCTCTAGTAATAGCTCTACTAGCTACTAGAATAGCTACTTTGCAGACTCGGAATAGCCTACTTCTATTACTAGAATAGTTAGTATAGTATACAACTGCTCTTATAGAACCTCTAGCTATCTAAGCAAAGATAGCTCCTATATAGTTATTGTAGAATCTAGTCACACTACTCTAGAATAGTATATTTTGACTATTAGTTCCCTAGGAAGTCAAATCTAAGTTGTTTATCTATCTAGCTTCTTCTATAGGCTAGTTTGGCGATTCTTCTAGGGCGTAACTAATATCGACAATGTCTAGTATAGATAGAGATAGAAGGTTTCTACCTCTATTACTTCTTACTAAATAGTTAAATACTAAGTACAATTCCCTCATATTTCCTAAGCTCTTAGGTTTACTATAGAAAAGACCTAGAAGTTGCTACAAACGAGGTTACGACCGAATTCTAAGGACCTACTCTCGAATTATAAAGATAGTCTAGTTTATATCTACTTCTTGTCCTATAGAGCTATTGGATTTATCTAGAGTTCCAAGTAGAGATTCTTTATTAGGGAAGTTAAAGAAAGCCCTTACGCAAGTTAGCTTACAATATTTAGAATAATAAAAATATTAAGGGAATTTAGTTAGGAATTTCTTACTCTTTAGTATTATTAGATCTAGCTACTCTAGATACCCTAGATAGTCTAAGTTTGCGCTTCTATATTTCNGTGAAGTTACCGGTGTTTTAGGAGCCTCTTTAGTAGGAATATTATCTAGTAAAGACTAAGAGTTGGTTCCTTAAGAGATTTCTTTACTACCTTTTACTATCTATATTTTGTTAGTCTAACAACTAGAATCTTATTTACGTATAGGGTTAAACTACCTTAAATATATAGAGGATAAGTTTTCTAGCTAATTAGATTTAGAATAGAGAAGGTTCAATGAATACTAGATTTGGTTTAAGTTAAAGAGATTTTCTAAGAGCTAGGAAAGAAAAGAGAAGGAAGTAGATATTAAGTATTTTAAGAATAGTAAATTTAACTATAAAAGATAAAGCTTAAGTACTAAATAGTAGCCTAGCCTAGTTACTTTATAGTAATACTAACTAGTTATATTCTATTATAGGAAATAGGTTATATAATAAAAGTTATAAACCTAAGCTTCCTATTAGCCTATAGATACCTAGGCTCCGCAATTCAGGCCTTAGTTACCCGTTTAACTACTACTACCCGAGCGTGGGCGTTATTTTAGCCATAGTTACTTCAGAATTTTCGATTTGTACTATATTAGATCTCGGTTGGAGATAGATAGTTTTAGATAGGATTTCGATACTTCTAAGTACTATAAGTTTACCTACGTATACAAATTATATAGCTTTCGATTCACCTAGATTCCCTACTTTTGATTCTTAGATACTAGATTAGGTTTGGGATATTAGCACTTGAGATTTTAGAGTTTATATTTGTTTCTTTTCTATATATCTACCCTATAGTCTCTACCTTGTTTCCTTTTATAAAAGAAGAGTTGCTAGTGTTTAGATAATATTATCCTATATAGTAATATATATAGATAGAGGTTGGGTACTACTCTTAGGTTAGGGATATTCCTACCTACTAACTTTACCTAATATAATATAGTAGTTATAGTATAGGGATAGTATATAGTTATAACCTACAAGCTCTCTTACAGGTTATTAATTAATTAGAATATACTATACCAACAACTAGTTCTTTCTTTATTCTTTACTTTATTGTTTTTATCTTTTCATTGACGTCAATTCATACCTATATACCTAATAGGATCTAGTAGAGATATACTAATACCTAGGATTCTAACTATTTTCTATTAGAATCCTAGAATCCCAATCGTTTTCTATTAGAATCCTAGGATACTAATTGTTTTATAGTAGAATCTTAGTATTCCAATCAATTATATATAGGAATAGACCTATATACTAATAAAAATATCGTAAATCCTAGGATCTCAATTCTTTTCTAGTAGAATCCTAGGATTCTAATTGTTTCTATTAGAATTCTAGAATTCCAATCGTTTTATAGTAAAATCCTAGGATTCTAATTTATTCTATAGAAGAATAGACCTGGATAATAATAAAAATATACCTAGATCCTAGGATTCTGACCGTTTTCTATTAGAATCCTAGGATTCCAATTGTTTTCTATTAGAATTCTAGAATTCTAATCAATTATATATAAGAACAGACCTATATACTAATAAAAATATACCTAAATCCTAGAATTTGAATCGTTTTCTATTAGGATCTATAATCTATTCTAGACTCCGGGACTAGTTAGATATCGGTTAGATATTAGTCTAGTACTAAGCTAAGTTACGTACTACGGTATATATAGCCTTAGCTTTATATACGTAGATATCTTATTACTTAGACGTAGGAGAGATTCCTCTCTAGTATTTACTCTAAATATATATATTTGATTCTCTTTCTCTCTTAATACGTCTACCCCTATAGTACTACTACGCATCCTTATATTTTCTATTAGAATTCTAGGATTCTAACTATAGAGCTTTTAGGTACTAAACTTAATATTATATTACTAATTCTAAATAGTATACTATCTTTTCCTAGCTAGACCTTATATATACTACTATCTTAGTAGGCTTTTAATTGCAAAACTTGTATTACTAAGATACTTTATAATTACGGCTTTAAAAATAGCGCGTTTACGAGATCTACTACTAATTAAATTGCTCGCAAAGTAGTTAGGATACGCCTTTAACCCTTACTTTATTCGGTTATTACTATATTATATATCGCCCGTCCCGTTACTATTAACTTGATATTGCCTACGGCTTCTTCTTCTATTCTATTTAAATAACTCGACAAATTAGTAGCCTACTTATTATCCTATACCTAGTACGGTCCGCGTAGATCGGAAGCGTTCTACTATAGGATAATAGAGGTAAGAAAAATACTCGTAGATATACTTTTAACGAAACCTACTAGAGGAGTCTTCTCGACTCAAACTCTAATACTAGATAGTTTATATACTATTATTATCTAAATTGTTCCTTATCTAAGTGAAAACGGACGAAGTTTGTAGGGGTATCCTAACGTAGGATATACTATAGTTACTAGTAGAATAGTTATTAGCGTGGGACTATGAAAACCCCTGTACAGATTGAAGTTCTAATAAATACGCGTGCTAGAATAAGTACTACCCGCAAAAATTGTCGGGAAGAATTGAGAACGGATATATTGAGGGTAGAAGCATTGACCACGGACTAACAACTATTCTGCTAGCAACCACAGTAAGGAAGTTACCGCCACTGCCCAACAATACCCTTTTCGAACTTTTGAGTATCTACATCCCTTCTTAGCACCTGTAGTTGTTCCTGAACTTCTAGGTACAGAGAGTCCTAGGTGAGTTCTTGCTTTCTTTTGATATGCGACTTGTGTCAATTGTTCTCATACACTGATTGGAAATTATTCACTCATTCCATCCTCTTAGATGAGGACTGCACTCATATACCTGGTGGTCTTGTTTGCGCGGCAGTATCATGCTCTCCATAAGAAGGTTATAGTGGAGCAGGTGATAAAGTTGGTGGCTCAAGTGGGAGTAGCAGGCGTAACTCGTCGAAATCGTACTCGGACCTGTGCTTGATGGTATCGACCATTTATGGGAGTTCACTGCAAAGCTCTCGAGATGCTGGGAAGCGTCCACTCTCGTTCTCATCGGGTGCGAATCATTTTTGGAGCAAGCCTCTCAACATACCGTCATGACTACACTCCATCGAAGACACTCTAATGGATCGTTCTAGGGCAGCCACCAATTGATCAGCAACCTCAGATCCAGCAGCCGCCTGTTGATGAACAACAACCACAAGATCAGCAGCCACCGCAGGTTCAATCAACCTTCAACCAAGCAACCACAGAATGGGCATCAAACCCGCCAGACCCGACTCAGCAGCCTGATCAAGCTCAGTCAGCTCCATTTTCCGACCAACAAAGCCCCTCAGGTCTCCCACCAGGCCCTCACGTCGCACCCGAAATCCCATTCGTTCCCTGCCCCGACGCCCCCTTGACATCGAAACAGCACCCACATTCGACCTCGGCCCCAATCCTTCCAATCCAAAACTCAGCTCCTCCTTGCACCTACATTGCAACGCGTACCCAATGTCCTGCCTGCCCAAACCCAGAGGCATACTATTTTGTGATTCTCAATCCCTCTGTACGATCGCACATAATTGTCCTTAACTGTGTTTACCAAAGTTTGGTGGCTTGGGATAAGGCCGTGAAAACAGGTGCGTATCGAGAGTGAAGGTTGTAAGGAACTCAACTTCGAGGAGAAAAAGAATAGCGGGATGGCATAGAGAGGGTGATCTGGTATCGATCTAACTAACTATCCGATCATTCATTAGTCTCTGTCGAGTATCTCATTGTCGAGTATCTTATTGCCGAGTATCTCATTGTCGAGTATCTCATTGTCGAGTATCTCATTGTCGAGTATCTCATTGTCGAGTATCTCAGTGTCGTCTCCTAAGCAATCCAAGATCTTCTTATCACGTGAAGTCGGGTACCAGAATAGGTCAAAGGACCAGTTTTTTGGCAGCATCTCGCTATGCAGTCATCTTTATTGCATCGATTAGATACTCCTGCAGGAGACCCAGGACATCTAGCATTGTCTGGTACCTGTTTGAATACGTACCACTCGATTGTATCGAGGTAAGTTCTTGGCGGGCATCAATCACCGAGACCACTGGGAGGGGGTGTGCCCGAACTGGGCAGATGCATGGTCGTGGCCGTGACTCCAAAGGAAGTACAAACCTACTAAGAGGTTGGTTGATTGGGCTGCAGTTGCTGCGGTCTCATGTATCTTATTATTCCGTGGTGGAGCTGCCAGAGCCTCTCCTCAGCTCCTGGTATTCGGATGTACTTCGTTCCGATGACTGAACTTTATTTATTGACCTGACCCGCCAAATTTATGTTTGATCGTCCGGCCTCATTCCGTACTGCTACGGTGGTACACAGTATGCGCCACTCCACGTCCACACTCACTCCACGCCCATTTTCCCCCGCAGAAGTGGGCATAAATGAACAGATAGTAGTGATCTGTACAGCCGACAGCATATGCTATGACAGTCACGTGCAAGACCATTGCACCTTCTCTTCTACATTCAGGCATCTTCTCTTGCCAAAACCTCGCAAACCGGTCTTTTCGTCCTCAACTTATCTACGATGAAGCTCGCAACCCTCCTCTCTCTCGTCTTCGCGACTCAAATCGCTGCAACCTCGATCGGAGCAGCAATTGCCGCTGGTGGAGATGTCTGCTGTAGAGCCGAAGCTGTTATTACGCCACCCAAGGTATGATTTCGTCACACTTCCTTCACCAAAATGTCTCTACTCTGTCAACACCAGTGGCGCGGGGCGAGAAAAATACTAATGTGTCGCTGTTAGGGCAAAACTTGTCAACAAGCCGGTGGAATAACAAGAAAGGGCACATGCAACTGCGAGAACTTCTGCGGAAGTTAGAGACGAGGTATGGTTACCTCTCTAGGGTTTGAATCATAGGAGACGGACGCTTACCTCTGAAAGGGTTTGAATCATAGGAGACGCACGCTTGCCTCTGAAAGGGTTGAACCAGAGGAGACGAAAGCACAAGACGGGCATTTGGGAAGACGGAAAATTGTAGACAGCTGTTACCACCTAGGTTTTCAAAGAATCGAGTTTGGCTTGCTGTTAACATATCTGGATGATGGGTTCTCGTGCCGCTAATCAGGGCTTCATCTCCCACCGTCCAGGACGAATCCACAGCTTCCATGAGACTTGTCACAAAGTGAGTACTATGGTAAAGTACCTTGCGACTCGCGGTTGATCGACCAGGATACTCGTGCTGAAGACTCTGAGGTCTAGCTCGCGAGGAGGCCAACAATGTGATGCGGACAGATGCCAGCGCGTGGAGCATATTCAACCTCACTGGGAACTCGTCCTCCATGCCCTTTAACCACCAACAGGGCTAGTGGTCAAAAGAGAGCGAACCACCTGCTGATATCGTAAGCATTACCGTCGGGTGTTTTGACAACTTTGGTACCGTTCAACTATCCATAATCCAGGATTTCTCGCCCGGGGTCCTGCCACCCATCTCCCAGATTTGACCAGGCTCTTGGTGATGGGGCATGTATGTGACTAAAGGTTGCCCTTCTGCTTTTCGGGTGAAGAACAGGTCGAGTGTTTGGTTCACGATGTGGTCGTCGGTATTTTTTGGGCATTGTTGTTCTTTGATCGGCATATTGTTCAGGTTCTCTCGTAAGCAAGCCCAGCATATTTGTCTGCAGATATTCGATCAAGAACTATTGCTCGACGATAAATAACCTCTTCTTGCTGGAATGAAACCACGCTGAAGCATCGCAAATGCAAGTCCTTCATGTCAAATGTTTGATTCATAGGAAATTGATTCGTTACTCGTGCTCGTGGCGCTCGGAAGCTCTTCACATCACCACCATTTGATGCCAAACATGGTTCCACTCTTCTTGTCGACCCCGATTTTTCGATCCATATTCTCAAGCCATACCCTCTCATGTCCCGGCACATCCAGCGCCAATACCTTGTACTGCCACTCACCACCTTCTTTCGGCCTAATCAAATGCACTCTTACAACGCCACGTCCGACAGGGCCGTCAACGTGGAAACTGATATGCCAGTTCTCATTTCCCGCCCTGTCGACGCTGCTACTCCCAGCAATGGCGCGATTCCGATTCCATCTATTCCAATTACTGCCCTCGCCATATGCCTTGATCTCATTTGCCCGTCCACCTGGACCGCAGAGAAGGGAGACACATTCGCGGGAATCTTTGATTTTCGAGACGGCGTAGTTGAATTGAGAAGTTTTCGAATCGAGGGAGAAGACTTCTGTGTACATTAGGTAGGAGACGGCACCAGTCATGAGCACACCGGCTATTATAACGAGGAAATTAAAAGACTGTTGCGTGCTGCGGGCAGCTTTTTCTCGAGCCGAAAGTCGATTCCAGTTAACACGTCCATCATCGTTCAAGGTTGTGATGCGGGTATGATTCGATGGTTTCGGTGGAGGGGTGCTCGAGGTTGAAGTCGCATATGCTCGCAGGAAGGGGATTGTCTGGCGGCGCTTGGCGTGTATCCGGGAAAATCGGAGAAAGGTGGCCATGATTCCATTGTCGACCTTGTGAATGGCGATGGTGTTGAAATTGGGGGAGTAGAAGCTTTGGCTAAGGTTTGGAGAACTTGCAGGTGAAGGCTCCACGCCACTGACCACCGTAACTAGGGTCTCTTCTACACCCAACATTTGACAACTCGTACTATCCTCTTGACTACTTATTTGATTCCTTTTTCTGTACAGTCTTTCCCTCTAACAGCCTCCTCGCAGCAGTATCGCTGCACTTTAATCATGGCAGCAACCTCGACCAAGAAATGGGCATACCTACAAGATCTCGTCTCGATAGCATTCGCCGTACGCCTCCCAAACACTCTCACATGGCTTTCTTCAAAATATCTAACAAGCAATGTATATAGTCATTAGCCGCTTACTGGGTCGCCCGCTCGATAATATCACGACTGGACATGGAAGGGGGCGGTAAAGCCGAAGCCGAACAGAAAGCCAAAGCTGCGCGCAAACGTCTGGAAGGCATTCTCGCTGCCAAACAACGAGAAGGCTCAGAAGAGGGAGACGAAGATGATGAACACCCGTGGGGGAAGGACAGACCGAAAATCGCAGACTTGCAGCTGAGCAGTTATGAGCAGACGATTGCTATGGAGGTTGTCGCACCCGAGGATATTGCTGTGAAGTTTGATGGTATGTGTTGTCACTTTGAGGGGGGATATGAGGAGATACTGCTCATGTATCATGGAGAGAGATTGCACTTGCTAACGAGAGATAGACATCGGAGGTCTCGATACCATCATTGAAGAACTAAAAGAGTCCGTCATTTATCCTCTCACCCTACCACATCTTTACTCGCATTCCTCAAGTCTCCTTTCCGCGCCCTCGGGAGTATTACTATATGGTCCACCGGGATGTGGAAAGACTATGCTCGCCAAAGCACTTGCTCACGAATCTGGAGCCTGTTTCATAAATCTACACATTTCGACGCTGACGGAGAAATGGTACGGAGACTCGAATAAACTGGTCAACGCCGTCTTCTCGTTAGCAAGAAAACTGGCACCAACGATCGTCTTCATCGACGAAGTTGACGCGGTTTTGGGACAAAGACGGAGTGGTGAGCATGAGGCTAGCGGCATGGTAAAAGCAGAGTACGTGTGCTGCCTTCACTTTCGGATCCAAGTCCTAATATTCCCAGATTCATGACACACTGGGACGGTCTCTCCTCCTCCTCAGGCAGCGGCGAACCGCAAAGAATATGTATCCTCGGCGCTACAAATAGAATTCAAGATATCGACGAGGCCATCCTGCGCCGCATGCCAAAGAAATTTCCCGTCTCCCTACCCTCCTCACACCAACGCCGCGGAATTTTTAAACTCATCCTCAAAGAGACGAAAGTCGACCGTGAAAACTTCGATGTTGATTACCTAGTACAAGTATCAGCAGGCATGTCGGGGTCAGATATAAAAGAGGCGTGTAGGGACGCGGCAATGGGTCCAGTGAGAGAGTATATACAACAATTGAAGAGAGAAGGGAGGTTGAAGCAGGGTGTCAAGGCGGAGGAGGTCAGGGGCGTAAGGACGGGTGACTTCTTCGGGAAAGGCAGTGGACTGGCCTTCGCAGGTCTGGCGGCAAAGGAGAAGGAAGTGAAAAGAAGAGAAAGAGCGGAAAGCATATCTGTGGATACGGAAGATGTCGACGATTTTGAGACGGAAAGTGATGGCGTGGATGGAGAAGTTGGACGGGAATCTCAAGCTGTGAAGGTTTGAACTAATGCGCGATGTGTAGAGTGGCAGACACTCCCCTTTAGAATCCGACTAGAGCGGTTCAAACACTTCCTCCTCCTCAGTTAGTATTCTTGCCGTTTGGACTCGTTGTGCTGCTCGAGGGCATAGACTTTGCAGCTACCACGGGATGCCTAAGTAGATTAGCCAACGACTGCTGTCGCGTGATAGATTTCTCAGCCCACCGTTGATCATCAGACCATAGAAGTTTCTTCCAGTCATGTCCGTTTCTGTCGCCCATGGGTAACAAAAGCTACACTCTACCAGAAATTTAGAATCGCCAACTATAAAATACCTCCCTCATACTGCCCTCCCATTCTTCTCCTCGATATTCTTCTCCTCGATATTCTTCTCCTCGATATTCTTCTCCTCGATATTCTTCTCCTCGATATTCCTCCCCTCATCTCAAATCAAACAGGACCTGTTCCAATATCAAATCAAACACAATGAAAGTCATCCACCTCATGGCCTTTTTAGCCGCCAGCGCAGTAGCGATACCCGTACCCACACCCCAGGGATACGACCCCGAGGATATGGCCGCACCTGTCGTCATGGACGGAAAGTGGCGTGTATTCGAAGGGTACCCAACAATACCGTTGTATGATCCCGGTGTAGATGGACAGAGTTGGAGTTTCGACGATTACTACCCTGAACCTATACCGGAGGATACGGATGAGGAGGAGAAGAGAAGTATTAGGGTTTTAGAGAAGAGGGGTGGTAAGTTTTCTTTTTCTTTTTCTTTTCGGAGGAACTTACTAATATAGATCCTTTTCCAAAGGTATTTCCTCGGGAGATGAGCAGCAGCAAGTCAGAAAGATGGCTATCGAAGAAGACGTCCACAACGAAGTTAAATACGACAATGGAAAGGTCAAGGAGAGGACGGCGGACAAGGGAAACGACAAGAACGAACACGATGATAAGGAAAAGGTGGGGATCAAGGAGAGGAACTGGGTTAACATTCTAGCCGAATGGTTTACGTTTCCATTCGGCATGGCAAACATAATAATTACGCATTCCTAACTTTTCCTTCCAATTCTATTATAATAGTTTGCCTGTAATGCCAATGCCAATGCCATCTCTCTGTGTCTCTTCATCGTTTGGTATAGTGGAGTCCATATCGTGGGAAGACTTGGAGGGGGTTATTCTTGGTCATTTCTCACGACATACCCAGCTCTTCCTTGACCAGCCTCACCACCTCTGCCTTTTGCACAGGCTGCCCTTCTAACGATGCCATCGCGCTCTTTATTATCTCCGGTAGTACCACCTTTCCTCCTGCGTCTTTCAGTGTCTCAATCGCGCTCTTCACAGCCGCTCTAGTCTCTTCGACATCCATTGTCTTGACACCGGAAGCATATTCCTCCAAAACGTCCACCTGTTTCTGCTCCTTGTCGACCAGGTCCGCGCGATTGGCTTTCTGAAATTCTTCGAGGGCGCCCTTAGCAGACCCAATCCGTTTCCTTAGGAGTGTCAAAAGGGTCAGATCATCTTTTACTGGCGTGGGTGTTTTTGACAGATTCGTGATGTCGGCCAGAACAGAGCGCAGGACAGAGAGGCGAGCGTGGTCTTTTGCACGCATGGCACCTTTTAGATCGTCTCTCAGCTTTGCCAGAATGGGCGATGAAGAGGCTTCGGTGGACGAGTATCGGCATGGGAGACATTGCCTAGCCGCCGAAGCTCGAAGCTGGGTGAATGACTGGAAGAGGAGACGAGAGCATGGGCGCGAGGCCATGGTGGGTGACGATAAGCCAAGGTCAATTGAAGTTGTGTGTATGTGAAGGCAATTGGTGTTCTATTGTTCTTATGTTGTATCAATCCCGCCGAGTTGCACACCTCAGCATGTATCTACTAGTAGTACCTCTGTATATATTTCGGTGCTAGCGTCGGGTGGCTGCAAGGATGAGCGCTCCAGCTTTCTTTTCCAGATCAACACCAACAAGTCGCGTTCGCAGTCGCGAGAACGAGAACCTAAGACGGTACCTACACGCAATCCCACATACTCGCCTACACTCCATCACCTCTAAACATTCCATTCATCAACATCAAAGTTGCCATTCCTTGAGTGCCTGACGACCTCCTCCGCTTTCATGCATCGCACCAATTGAACAAAGGACTCCTCCTCCAGCTCCAGCTCCCACGAAGCACCTCTACTCCTCGACCACGGCACTCTCCAGCCGTCGGTGCCCTCCATGATGAACTTCGCCAATCCGCAGCAGACGCCAATGCGTCCATTGCCTGGCCAGTTTATCAATACTCCTGCGCCCGGTGCTATGCGACAACCTTCATTCAGCACCAACCCTCCCCCAGCTTTCAGATTACCTTCACAGCAAGCCGTACCGCAACGGCAAGCTGCATCCACACAGTCGCAATCAATAAGCCAGCAGTCCCAACAGCAGTCTGGCATGGCCGCGCCGTTAGCCCCTGCGCAGAGGGATCTGAGCCCAGTCGAGCTGGCGAAGACGGCCATCAATGAAAAGTTGGAGGCTGAAGGCAGGTTTCCGCCCTTGGAAGAATACATTGGACGTACGTTGCTGGTATACACTCAAAAGCCTGAAGTGGAGGCTAACATTGAACAGAGGAGATTTCTTACGACTATCGAATGGACTCGGCTGCTTGGGCGCCTTTCCAAAAGATAAAACAATACGAGATCCCAGACCGGATAATGGAACAGATCAATAAGATGGAGTTGGTACTGCTGACCGGCATTTTTGCAGAGCTTAATCACGCCTGGGTCGTCGTCGATAGTGCCCTGTATCTCTGGGACTACACACATCCAAACCCTGATCAGGCTGAACTCATTGGCTTTGAGGAGCTATCGCATCCCATTACTGCCGTTCAATTGGTCAAGCCGAGAGCCGGAGTATTTGTCAGTAGCATCACACATTTGCTCGTAGTCGCCTCGGACACCGATCTCCATCTTATTGGTCTAGCCAGCTCGAAGAGTGCCGCCGAGGTCACCTCCATCTCACTATACCAGACGGGAATGTCGGTCTCGATGAAAGGCATCACTGTCTCCTGTATCACCGGGTCTGACAAGACGGGAAGGATCTTTGTTGGTGCTGAATCTTCAAATGACATCTACGAGATCACATATCAAAAAGAGGAGGAGTGGTTTGCAAGCAAATGCGGCAAGAAGTGTCAGACAGAGAAGAGCATGCCTATCCCTCTGCAAAGCTACCTGCCCATCAAGCCCTTTCTGACGCTCATGGGAGCCACTGGGTCTACAGAACACGTCAAATCGCTGGTCGTGGACGACTCGCGTGACTTGCTATATGCGCTCTCTACTCTTTCCACTATCTCTGTTCACCACATCAAACCAGGTTTCAGCCTTCCTCGGCTTATGACCAAGACCATGAGCGACCTTATGACCTCCATTCGACACATGGCTCCTCCCCCGGAGTTTGTAAAACCAGGGGTGGGTATTGCTTCGATCTCCGCCATTGCATCCAGCGAGTCCTCCAGACTGAACCTGATGGTGACCACGAAGCAGGGATTGCGTATACTCCTCAGTGCGACATCGGGCAATTATTACAGCAACGATGGGCTGCCCACAAGCATGCAGCCTTACCACGTCAAATTGCCCCCAGTGGCTCCAGCTTCGCATCGAGTTCCGGACCAGGCAAACCTTCCGTCTGGATCTCGAGGCTCACACACTGCCATCCCAACAAAAGACGGAACTGTTCGATATGCGCCTGGCTATTACGCTGCTTTTGTAGGAAGAGATACGCCCATAGATAATCCCGAGCACGAGCTTCTGTTTCTCTCTACACCGGACAGTGGATCCATCGCTTTTCAGTATGCGCAACAGAACCCTCGCCGTTTTATAGAGTGTGGCCAATGGATACCGCTGCACAGTCTCACGCAAGGAGTTGGCATCATGACACCACCTTTCGCCGCCGCAGCGGGACCAAAAGGATTCGGAAATGAACTTGCCGTCCAATTCGATCAGACAGCCACTGAAATTGCGATTCTGACCAACAGTGGAGTTCACACTTTCCGCCGGCGAAGGCTGGTTGATATTTTTGCATCGGCCGTGCGCGCCCCGGAGGCGCAGTCCGAAGACGGCTTCAAAAACGAACTCACAAAGTTCCAGCAGCGGTATGGAGCTCGCGAGATGTGTGCGACTGCCCTTGCGGTGGCTTGTGGGCAAGCAAAAGATGTTATGGCGGATGCCCGTGTCGCAAAGATCCGAGACGACGATGTAATCCAGCGCGCTCGCGATACATTCGTGAAGCACGGTGGTATGCCTTCGATCAGGACGGAGTTCGAAATTGTGGGAGAACCATCCATCGACCATACCCAGCTCTCTCATCGTGCTGAGGGTCTTTTGATCTATCTCACCCGTCTCGTTCGACCTGTTTGGAAGGTATCACTTCTGACAGAAACAATCACACCTACTGGTGGGCTTACAGTGTCTTCAACCATCTCTCTTGCGAAACTACAGGATGTCCAACACGACGTTGCTGTTCTTCAAGGTTTCTTGAAAGAACAAACAAAGTCCATTGCGGGTCTTGCTGGCCCGGAGTCACTATCTGGTGTCGGCAACAAGCACGATGAAATCGCGCTCCGTGGAGAGCACCGGACCCTTCACGCACTGGTCAAGTCCATCGAGAATATCATTGAGGGCATTGCTTTCGTGCAGGTTCTATTCGACGATCCAGTGGACGAGCTTGTCCTGGCCCTTTCCCCAGAGTCGCGGCAACGTGTGCGCGAGCTAACCTACGAACGCCTTTTCTGCACGCATGATGGGAGGGAGATGGCGAAAGAACTGGTCAAGGCTATCGTCAACCGCAGCATCGCAAAAGGAGCCAACGTCGACACTGTCGCCGAAGCACTCAGGCGACGATGCGGTTCCTTCTGCAGTGCTGATGATGTTGTCATTTTCAAAGCACAGGAACTTCTCAACAAAGCATCCGAAGCCGGTGCAGAATCTGTATCGGCAAGAAACCTACTCAACGAAAGCTTGAAGCTGTTTCAGAGAGTGGCAGGAAGCTTGTCCTCGGAGAACTTACACAAAGCGACTGGGCAATACACTGCGAAATTCTTCTATGGTGGAGCCATTCGATTGGCTCTCACGGTGGCCCAGCAGCGTGATCGGTCGAACCAAGCCAAATCGTTCATCAACGATGGATCACATGCCGACGTGAGTGTATGAAGTATCGCGACCTCCAGTGCTGCGCTGACACAATCCACAGGACAACCGAAAATCCATTTGGGAGGCACGCCATGGCTGCTACCAACTGATTTTCAACGTCATTGAAGCCGTTGACCAGGCCTGGAGAGATGCACAGTCCAAAGACGAGCTCACCATCAACGCCATGGCGAAACGAAAGGCCGAGGCATATCTCGAGGTCGACGAGTCTGATGACGAGGTTTTCCAAAACTCCCTTTACGAATGGTACATTCGCCAAGCCTGGACTGAGCGATTGCTTGAAGTGAAATCCGACCATGTCGTCAAGTTTCTTCAGAAGAAGAACGATCTTGTTCATCAGGAGTTGCTCTGGAAATACTACGCTCGGCATTCACAATTCTTGAACGCAGCCTCAACACAGGTCAAAATTGCTCAATCCGCTTCGCCCAACATCAAGCTACCGAAACGCATCGAGTACCTCAGCCGAGCAAAGGCAAACGCTTCAACCAGAACGAACGGCTTATCGGACTTTGGTCGGTCCATCGTCCCACGAGGAGAGACACTCCGCGTAATCAACGACTTGATCGACGTGGCAAATGTGCAACAAGACGTTCTCTTCCGCCTCTTAGACGACGACCGCCTCACACCTGAGAAAAAGGCTGAAGTTACAGGCGACCTCGACAGCAAGATTCGAACTTTGGATTTCCTCTACAACCAATACGTGGATCAGGCGAGCTACTACGATATCTGTCTCGTGATTTACAACCTCGCCGATTATCGCAATGCAGCTGATATCACAGCGACGTGGGCGAATCTCATCTTTCAGACTGATGAGGAAGCCAGGAGGAAGAAGAATGCGACGCCAGCCATGGCTGTGGCTGAAAAAATTGTGTCTCTGGGTAGAAAATTGGAGTGTTCGGATGTCACGTTTCCTATCCGTAAGTTCTGCAACTAAGTTTTGAGTTAGGCCGTAAGAAATGTACTAATGCGGTGTAGCAACGCTTCTGCCCCAACTCGTCGAATATGCGCTGAGAGACCTCCCCGATGCGTCAGTGAACAACACCCGCGCGGCACCTATCTCCCTGGATAGCTACACCTGGCCCATCGACAAAATGCTTGACCTCGAGATCCCCCACGAATCTCTCGTCACTGTGCTGGAAGACATATTCTACTCGCCTGAAGCGTTGTGGACGAAGCAGAAGATGAAATCAAGAGTGGCACAACTGTTGGTTTATTCAATTGAAGCATGGTTTAACACGTCGGCGAGGGGACAGGGCATCGCATTCGGCAGCGATGAAAATGCTGTGAAGATGTTGGAGCTTATTAAGGAGGCCTTGGTGTATCTTGAGTCTACTAGATCGAAGGAAGGGAAAGACGCTGCTGAGCGTGTTAGGGAAAAGGTTGAGAGGGTTCTTTGGTGAGCGAATTGTATATTATAGAGATGGGAGGGCTGTCCTTAGAGGGCGATAAGCGTGGCGTACTTAGGGTTCAGCGGGCCGCTTGGATTTGGGCGGGCCTGCTTTTCTTGTCATTTTTTCTGTTGGTGGTGAATGGGTGAACAGCTTCGCAAGAAAAGTTGACGTATTTTCTCGATGTCGTTTGGTGAGGTAGGACATGCAAAGGATTGGGGCATTGGAGATATGTGCGGATTTAGAATGTGGTGGTGTATTATCATCATCTAATTTACTCGTGTGGGGATTCATCGCCTACTTACTGTTCTCTGGAACCATTTCTCCATCTGCCTTTTACCACCGATACCGCCCACGCATCAGTAGTAGCAGCACCATTTTCATGCTTGGCTGGGACTCCACTGGCTAACATGGTATCCACAGGATTTTAGTATCCTGAACGTATTTCCGGACAATTGTGGCCAAGTCTCCAACGTTGACCAGGATAAATCCCTCCAGTCCCACAGATATTCCCCCGGTCATCTGTGATTCCTGAGCCCCCGTCAAGGTCACAAATCTGTCCCAGATCCGATCGCTTCTATATCTCCCCATCGACTTTGATAAAGCCCTTGACATGTACTTTCCACGAATAATCGGGGATCGAGTTCTCCCGTCTCCTAACCGCTGTCCCCAACTTTCTTGCAGGATCTCTCGATAAGATCCCAGGTGGACACTCCTTGCGAAGCCTTTTGCCTCCACCTTGGATGTATGTATTTGTACCCAGCGGCGACACTTCCCTCGATCCTACGATCATTATATCTTTTTCTATGTGAGGCTTGAAATCCTCCACCCAATTGATGTGGAATTGGGCGCCGAAGATCTGATTCCAGGCATCGACCATGTCCAGCCCGACTTCGGCTTGTCTTTTCTTCCATATCTTGTCGATATATTCGTAGTCCAGCACAAACAGTGGTGCAGGGACGTTCCACCGACATGCAAAGTCGGCAAGCGGTGATGCGGAGAGGGTAGTGCTGGTTCTAGTACGTATGCCGAGCATTACTCGTGGATTTGTTGGACGATGGATAGGAATGGGTTTTTGCTGCCATCTTGCTTCGTAGCGTGGTATTGGGGCTGACTCGGGCAAACCTTTGTATGCTTTTAGCTCGATTGTGTTTCTGAAGTCGCCATTGGTGAGGATTTCGACGAGTATCTGTTGACGTATTTCTGTGGGGAGGTTGAGGAGGGCCATGGGATTTCTGGCTGCGAACACGGTTGGTTTTGTAGGCAATGTCATTTTTGGTGTGATTTGAGGAGGATGTGGGTGAAGACTTTGGTTGTCTCAGGTGTGCTCGAACATTGCAAATTTTATAGAGGCTAGAAGTGTATCGCTTTGACCGTGGCACAGTCATGCTTATTAGACTTTAAGACCTTGGTTCAAGTCAGAGCGACTTTCATATCAATGTACAATGTGCGACGACAAGGGATGTATAAAGATTCCAAGTAACGTTAGATGGTCGACATGTAACATACCACAGGCAAATGCTGAATGATGTAAACATGATATACTAATATCTTGTTGGAAAATTCTAGTCTCCTTAGGGACATGGAGGACCTTCAACTCAGACCAAGTGATTTAAGGGGTTAAAATGATAGGAATTAACTGGAGTCCATGATTTACTATGTAGCCTTGTAAACAGCCTTGTGAACAGCCTTATGAACAGCCTTGTGAACAGCCTCGTAGGATATCACGAGGTCGGCTGTGGAGAGTATACAGGTCGGCGCACCTTAGATAAGAGTTCGGCGCACCTTAGATCGCCAAGCTAATAACCTCGCTAAACCTCGCTTAACGGGAATTAGGTAACGATCTAATCTAAGGTACGCTCAACTTTCTACGCGTAGACTAGATACTATAGGCGTAAAATTAATACTCTACTTTATTACTTTAAAAATAAGCTATTTACCTAAGTAGTTTAGAACTAGTTCTAAACTAGTTTTCAACTAGTTATAAAATATATTATTTAACTATTTTAATAACTTATTTATAACTAGTTTTCAACTAGTTCTTAACTAGTTGAAAACTAGTTTAGAAATAGTTCTAAACTAGTTAAGAACTAAAGGTTAGAGTTAGGGGTTAGAGTTAGAGTTAGAGGTTAGGGTTAGGGGTTAGGGTTAGAGGTTAGGGTTAGGGGTTAGAGGTTAGGGTTAGAGGTTAGGGGTTAGGGCTAGAGGTTAGGAATTCTAGGATATAATAGTTTAGAATAGTTTAGAACCGGTTTAGAACTATTTTAGAAATAGTTTAGAACTAGTTATAGAAGTTATTATTTCTAAAATCTAGTAATTAGTTCTTAACGGGTTCTAAACTAGTTTAAAACTATTTAAAAACTAATTTAGAACCGGTTTAGAACTATTTATAAAAGTTAAGAAATAATTATATTTATAACTAATTCTAAACTAGTTCTTAACTAGTTTAGAACTAGTTAAGAACTAGTTATAAGTACTAGTTATAATAAAATTATTTTGATTTTCCTCCGTATAGACCTTAGTTATATAATATAACTAAGCGTACCTTAGATTATAGCCTTAGGCTTAGATTATTTTAATTTTCTTATCTAAGGTACGCTGTTAGTATATCTCTACTAGATCCTATCAGGTATATAGGTGTGAATTGACGTTAATAAAAAGATAAGATAATAAAGGAAAAGATAAAGAAAGGACTAGTTGTTGGTATAGTATATTCTAATTAATTGATAACCTATAAGAGAGCTTGTAGGTTATAACTATATCCTATCCCTATACTATAACTACTATATTATATTAGGTAAAGTTAGTAGGTAGGAATATATCCCTAACCTAAGAGCAGCACCTAACCTATCTATATATATTACTATATAGGATAATATTATCCAAACACTAGCAACTCTTCTTTTATAAAAGGAAAACAAGGTAAAGACTATGGGGTAGAAAGAAACAAATATAACTCTAAAATCTCAAGTGCTAATATCCCAAACCTAATCTAGTATCCAAAATCAAAAGTAGGGAATCCAGGTGAATCGAAAGCTATACAAATTGTATACGTAGGTAAACTTATAGTACTTAGAAGTATCGAAATCCTATCCGAAACTATCCATGTTGAACTGAGATCTAATATAGTATAAATCGAAAATTCTAAAGTAACTATTGCCAAAATAACGCCTACGCTCGGGTAGTAGTAGTAAACGGGTAACTAAGGCCTAAATTACGGAGCCTAGGTATCTATAGACTAATAGGAAGCTTAAGTCAATAACTTTTATTATATAACCTGTTTCCTATTAGTAGATATTACTAGCTAGTAATACTATAAAGTAACTAGGCTAGGTTACTATTTAGTACTTAAGCTTTATCTTTTATAGTTAAATTTACTATCCTTGAAATACTTAATATCTACTTCCTTCTCTTCTCTTTTCTAGCTCTTGGAAAATCTTCTTAACTTAAACCAAATCCAGTATTTATTGAACCTTCTCTAATCTAAATCTAATCAGCTAGAAAACTCACTCTCTATATATTCAAGGTAGTTTAACCCTATACGCAAGTGAGATTCCAGTTGTTAGACTAATAAAATATAGATAGTAAAAGGTAGTAGAGAAATCTCTTAAGGAACTAACTCTTAGTCTTCTATAAGTAATATTCCTACTAAAGAGGATCCTAAGATACCGGTAACTTTACTTGCAAGCTTATATTACTAGTACTACTAATTTAGAAATATAGAAGCGTACTCTTAGATTATCTAGGGTATCTAGGGTAGCTGGATCTGATAATAGTAAAGAGTAAGAAATTCCTAACCAAATTCCCTTAACATTTTTGTTGTCCTGAAGATTGCAAGCTAACTTGCGTAATCTATTTAGGCCCTTCTATAATTTCCCTAATAAAGAATCTCTACTTGGAACTCTAGATAAATCCAATAGCTCTATAGGATAAGATAATATAGACTTAAACTAGACTATCTATATTATTCGAGAGTAGGTCCTTGGAATTTAGTCGTAACCTCGTTTATAGTAACTTCTCGGTCTTTTTAATAGTGAACCTAAGAGCTTAGGAAATATAAGGGAATTATACTTAGTATTTAACTATTTAGTAAGAAGTAATAGAGGTAGAAACCTTCTATCTAATTCTATACTGGACATTGTCGATACTAGTTACGACCTAGAAGAATCGCTAAACTGGCCTATAGAAGAAGCTAGATAGATAAATAGCTTAGGTTTGACTTCCTAGGGAGAAGATAGTAAACTTGTACTATTCTAGAGTAGTATAACTAGATTCTATAATAACTATATAGGAGCTATCTTTGCTTAGATGGCTGGAGGATCTATAAGAGCAGTTGTATACTATACTAACTATTCTAGTAATAGAAGTAGGCTATTTCGAGTCTACAAAGTAGCTATCCTAGTAGCTAGTAGAGCTTAGGCTAGAGAAAAGTAGAATAGTAGCTATCTAAACTATAGATTTATAGGAAGAGAAGGTCTATTAAGTAAGAAGGGTATATATTCTAA